>JANQDE010000166.1:103336-124244 GCA_037157785.1 Cephalotes varians
AGAGAGAGAGAGAGAGAGAGAGAGAGAGAGAGAGAGAGAGAGACAAAGAATAAGTTATATATTTGCACGCTTTTATAATTATCATCTAGATGAATGGTTTTTTACATTCGCATGCTTTTTTACTGCGTGCTGTAAACATATTGTGAAAAATTAGCAGTATCGTAAAACTTATGTTTTCTTCATATATCAGTCTTATTTAATGCAACTGTAGGTAGCAATGATTCACTTTTCGTGACACCTTCTTTTACTGCGATAGAATAACGTAATAATTGTTATAAAAATTTCAGAATTAATATTGCCAAAGTATTTTTGTATATAACTAGTTGATTAGTATAGAAGTATATTAGTATAAAAGATTAGTATAAAAATGCTAAAAATGTTTTAAGAAAATATTCTACATCTATTATACATAATTTGATAAAATATGAACTTTTTTCTCTTCAAAGTGCGACTGATTATTTCCTATGTTTTGTTATGCTGAATATGAATTCGTTAAATGGATAAATTGGCTTATCATGAATTTTGAGAAAATTGAGGTTAAATGTGCCGAAATAGGGCCATATTTACGCAATTATGACTAAAAATTTTTTTTTACTTATAATAATGCGCTCTTAAAATGCTACCTTTTATGTAAAAAAAAAAATATATATTTTTTTTTAATTTTTATGCGATTTTTTTATCGAGATAGAGAGATTTGAAGATCCTCACGTATGAGAATTTAAGCTTCGCGCATGCATGAAATAACAATAGAATTAAAACTTAAAAATTGTGTTTAGGTGTTTTCAGAGTTTTTATTTTTGCTGAATTTGAATTTGAAGCCCAAAATTCAAAATCCAAAATAACGGAATTGATGAAATTTTTGATACGAAAATGTCCGCCATGAATCCATATAGATTCAAATTCAGCGATTCTGAAAACCTTTAAATACAATTTTTAATTTTAAAATATTTTAATTCCATTGTCATTTCATGACATGCGCAAGGCATTCTTGTATGTAAAGATTTTCAAATCTCCCTAACTTGGTAAAAAAAAAAATTGTATAGAAATAAAAAGAAACATAAAAACAACATAAAAGGTATTACTTTAAGCTCGCACCATTATAATTAAAAAAAAATTACTTTAGTCATAATTGCGTGATAAATATGGTTAAAATTGCCCTTTTTGACATTTAACCTCATTTTTCTTAAAATCCTGACGTAATAAGCTAATTTGGCCGCTGATTCGGATTCAGCATATCAAAATCTACGGAAAATGACCAAGAAAATCACGCTTTGGAAAGAATTTGGTGTTAAATTGTATGATAATATTATATTTTTAGTTCTCATGTTCTGCAAATAACTATTATCGAGTTTTCTTGTATTACATTTTCGCATTTGCTTCGTTATTTTATACTTTATTTTCATTTCCTTACTCAACCACTATGCTAAGTTTCTTAAATATGTAAAACATGTAATGTATGCGTTTATTAGCGCGTGTCTGCATATTAATCTGTGTTAATTAAAGAATTATTATTCTGCTATATAAGACATTCCAAAGAAGTATATATTTTAAAGAAATAAATATTATATGTGAAATGTATTGACATATTGAAAAGAATTTATTAGCGTCCCAGCAAACACAATGTTACATGTAACGTATATGTTAGTTGTAATTTCCTACTCAACAATTAATTGTTACATAACACACGTGTTATGTTTGCTGGAGTGTATCTGTGTATTAATCTGCGTTAAAGAATTAATATTCTGTTATATGCATAAGGTGTTCCAAGGAAATATATATTCTAAAGAAATAAATATTATATGTGAAATATACATATTGAAAAGAATTATACTACACATTAATATTGAGATTCGCTTTACATATGTCATAGCAACATAATTTGAAGAACTTAATATCCTCTTTCTCGGACATTTCAGATAATTTAGTACACCGTAATAATAATAGGTCCTCTTTAGGAAAATTTGTCACTTTTACAGTTCAAAACATAATAAACTCTTGCGATAAATGATCTTAGAATAACATTGCAAGCACTGATATACATTGAGTCACATTTTCTGATAACGTGAAATGTTACCGCAGGATGGTGATACTGTATCTGTTCTGAAAACAAGTCGATGAACGTTACCACATTACGGTAAAATTGTACGTTATATTTTTAATTTTTCTACAAAAAATTGACTAGAAAAAGGATATTTAAGATAATGTTTATTATCTTGAAAACATACTTATTATCTTAGACTTTAAATATTTCACAATTGTATCAGATTGCCCATAATGTTGTAAAATTAAAATAAAAGAATAAAAAAAATGAATAGAAGATTTTTTTCAGTTCTAGCTTGTTTAAAATGTGAAATGATATTATATATAAATGTAATAATTTTAATGCTGCTCTAATGTTTGCAATGCAATATTACATATTAATGCAATATATATTTGTCTTAATAAATAATGTATTTGTAATATATCCCAAATTTCTATCAAAAGTACATATTAATTAAGATAAAAATATTAATAATTTATTTTCGTAAAAAGCAAATAACGATTAAGCCGCAATGTAATATGAGATTTAGTAAGAGCTAGTAATATCATCACCAGTCGTAAAGATTTTGCGAAACGTGACATTATAAAGGAAAATAGTGGCTCAAGCAATTTTGCTGTCGGAGGCGATATCATAAGATTAGATAAATCTTTAGACACTTTCTATCTACCCTCCTTCGTAAATTCCTATCCTTTTGTAAACTTATTTTAAGATAATTATCTGTAACAAAGCGAAATGTTTTTTATATCTTTTTTTTTTATCGCATGAACAACATCCTAAAGATTTTCTCTTTTTAGAAAATCGCAATTATTCAAAAACATTTATTCACTGAAATTATGCAGATTTTTATCTGAAAAGCAGATTAGGAAAATAATATAATATTAATATATTTATATGATTTTTTTAAAATATTTGGTTATGTTTTCAAATGTTTAAGTATAATAATACATATGAATTTTTATTGCATGTTATAAAAAAATATTAAATTAATCCAAGCGGATTTAAAAAAAAAATTTATCCTATCAGCATTGAGTAAAAAGCTGAAAAAACGATGAGTTTAATATCGAAAAAGATTGACGAATACTTAATACAGTCGCAATTTCTTTATATTTGGTTGCTTTCAAGATGCCGACTCAGCAACCATATCGGCGATTTTCTGAGACTCAAGATCTCGATTTGGCTCGAATTTTATCTCGTCAAACTCTACACCAGCTCGCATTTTAGCAGTTCGCGGTCAAGTATCATCTAATCGACAAATCATGATAAACTTGCTGTATTAAATTCAATATAAAATAGCATCCATATTTAAAATCTCTATTAAAATTCCAAATCAAAATATTATGATCAAAATTCAGAATATCTTTTTTAATAAATATCTTTTTTAATATACTTATTAACATACAGATTTCTATCTATATCTGATTATTCTTTCATCTACGCATAAATATAATTGTTTTATCCATATTCACGCGCAATTCAATTTTGACCTCATTTTGACTTCTCTCTTCACTTCTATTTATTAGACTATTTTTATAAATTATCTGAAAAACATACAGTAATATCAATTGTAAAATAAATCATTTTATATATTTTATTTTCTATTTCTACATGTTATTTATCAATGTACACAATTATTGCTTCAAAGTCGAAATACAGAATTCGAAATATTGAAAAACTTTGCTCATTGCTTTTAAATACGACTTTATGAAGGCTCCGGTAAACTCGCGTCGCTTGAACGAGAATCAAAATACATCGTTAATGCGTACACGTGTCCTCAATTATTTTACAAATGCTACGCAATCAAGCAGGAAGCGGAATGCATCATTGGTGCACATGGAGCTCTGCGAGTCCGTCTGACGAAGGAAATGAGCGGATGGAGCTTAAGGGACCGATCTGCGCAAGCACAAGTGCAAGTTCGAGGGTATAAAGAGGAGAAGCTCGGGCTCGCGGTGCGCACTTTGTGCTTCATCTGTCCGTCATACAGATCGCACGATTGCATCAGTCCTGTTTCTCCTCTTTCATTCTCGCAACGACACTTATTTCCCGCTGCATTCGTAACTATACGTTATCGGTTGCACTCGTGCGTCACTTCCTCACATCTTGGACAGAATTTCTCAACAAGTTGGACTCTCTTCTGCGCGGCGGCATATAATTCGTAGGTAAGTCGTATTTTGGACTTTCCTACTTTTCCTTTCTTATCTTCGTCTTAATTCTCGTGGAAAACTTTACGGAAACATTAAGTACACTACATTGAAACTTTGGGTACTTTACTCTGATTGTATTTCGCGTTATGGTGCTATTACCACTTCTCAGGAAAATTGTTCGTTCGTGTTCTACACTCGACTATAAATAAAATTTATTTCCATTTCGTATCAACATTTCATGTAAAAGGACAATATTAATTTACAAAGTACATAATTACTAATTTAAACATGATAAATTAACAATGCTTCACGCGATATTTTATTAAAAATGGCCAGATGTACTAGATGCGAAATAATTATTATAATACCGTAATGTCGTTTGTAATGAAACACGCGTGACGTGTCCATCATAACATCGTTGACCGAAGGTGTAAAGGCTTAATCCAGATTGCGGCTCGAGATTTATCGAGGTTTAGTGCAATTGTCGTTAATTGCCTGTTAATGTAAACAGGAATACGTTGGATTCGTTCAATTGAACTAAATAGATTTGCATCGGTTCATGTAATCATTGAAGTAATCATTGGATTTGGTAAAATATCATTACATTTTTAACAGAAAATTTGTTTTAAGTAAAAAGAAATAATTGATATTAAATTTATATTATCTGCATCATTTAACACAATGTGTACATATGCGAGTGAAAGAAGAAAAAAACAAAAGAGATATCATGGATTATATTTAAAATTTTTATACAAACTTTTATATTTGAAACTTTTATAAAATATAATTACATTGCAATGTTTATATTTTTCATGAGATAACTGTAATAGATATCTTATAAAATATTTGCATTATCTATTTTAGAAATGTCATACGTATATACATATAATTTTTATTATTGTTTCTGCAAGTAAATTTTTTATGACTTGTTTACTAGCTTTACATTAGTTTCCTTTAATCATTTATGGACGCTCAGTTTCATCACACTATTCATCGATTAAAGCATGTTAAAACAAAGCAGAAACATCATTTGAAAAGAAATTGTCAATGATTAAAAAAAATAAAAAATTTGATCTTCGCTTTCCGTCAATTCATATGCAATTTGTTATATTTTTTAAATTATAAATTTTTCCTTTACATTTCGACACGGTTAAAGTAAAATAGTAAATTAATAGCAAATTGAATAGACTCGTAGCATTTTATCGCAGCGACTAAATTGTTATACGTGTGCGTTTTACAAGAAAACGATAAGAAAAATTATACAAATGATATAATAAATTTTGCCTTTATTGGCATGTTATGTCTGTAGTGTTAATTCGATTAATTTGATTTTAACATAACGCTTTGTTCTTCGATGCGGATCAAGTGACGAAAATCCAAATGCTTTAGCGAAGTCTGATACCTCTGTAGGCACCTCGAACGACCAACCTAGAGAGAGTTTGTGCGTGTGCGTGAGTGCGTGCGTGCTTGCGCGTGTGTGTGAGTGTGTGAGAGAGAGAAAGAGAGAGAGAGAGAAGAGAGAGGAGACACTACAAAGGTTTACCAATGTTATTTGAAGCTTCAATTACGCCAAATGCGTGGTTTCCGCGGGTTTATTTGCATACGTCATTTCTTCGTCTTTGTCACTTTTTGTGCGGTATACAATAAAATTGTGAAAGCGAGAAGAACTAAATGAGTAAAAAAAAAATTAAAGATAAAACAAATTATTATATTGTAATAATTTAATGAGCTAGTCTAGTTGACGACAGAGCGATAGTAATATTTAACAATCGAATAAGATATCGTTATAAGATAATATATATAAAGTTGATCGATTGCATTTATACAGTGATGACTATGTGTGCAAATAATTTTTCTTTCTTCCAATGAAAAATAACAGTTTAAATATTTTCGAAATAACTTAAGAGCGAGAAGAGAGAGAGTTAATATTATTACAAAGTAAACAAATTATTATTGAAATTATACTAGTTAAAAGAAAAATTATTTTTCAAAATTATTGAAATTGTTAAAGAAGATATATGTGATTCATCCGCATAACCAATTTTTGATAATTTTTTCTTCGGGAGAAACTATAAATTTTTCATATTTCTGCTGAAGCATCTACTTTTCTGTCATGATATCTTAGGTCAGTTGGCAAAATAAATCGTTATATTATCTTCGATTTTCTTTCTTCGATTTTTGCGTCGTTTGATATATGGCACTCTCTATAATAATGTGTTCCGATGGAAAAAGACATTTCATTTTTTATAACGCTATTACTACGCACGTGTGCGTTCACCGCCGCAAAATCGCTATTTGATCATCGATAGGGTGTTGTGATATTTTATACATCGCTAACTATAGACAAGGCAAGCGACGATGCGTGCAGCATTGAAATTTGCGGGCTTGAGCGTGATTATTAATTGCGCAAATTAATAGCACCATTAATAAGTCTCATACATAAGTCTAATTCGTAATGACGATAAATCTACACAAATTTATTGCAAATTATGCTTAATTAAGTATGCTTAACGAAAGATTTAAGAGTAAGTTTTGAATATATATCAAAATTATAATCGATATATAATATCTTGTTAGCGCAATTCTTCATTTTCGAGTGATAAAAGTTATTATTCTCCGACAAAATCCCGACTAGTTGCCGTAAAATTTTGAAGAGACACCGATTTCATATCCTGTCGCAAAGTGGATTTCGATTTGTATAAGCGTTGTGATATCAACCATAATATCGATATTAAATTTACGAGATATTTTTTGCCGAATGGCACGATCAATTTTTGTAGTTCATCTTAAAATGAAGATCTATATTCTACAAATATATAAATCAATTATATATAAATTAAAAAAGGATTTCTCTCTCTCTTCTCGCTTTTAAGTTATTTCGAAAATATTTAAACTATTATTTTTTATTGGAAGAAAGAAAAATTATTTGCACACATAGTCATCACTGTATAAATGCAATCGATCAACTTTATATATATTATCTTGTAACGATATCTTATTCGATTGTTAAATATTACTATCGCTCTGTCGTCAACTAGACTGGCTCATTAAATCTTTATAAAAATATATCGGGATATGTTATCCGATACTACGAAATCGATAATATCGTTGCACGTGTAACTTGTTTCGTACACGGAAAGAACAATTTTGTTAAAAGATTTAAAATTTTAGCTAGATACAGATCAGAAAAATAATTTTGTTGAACTATCAAAATAATTATGTAGAATAATAAATAAAGATGTAGCTTAAATCAGTTGTTAGAATACCAAATTGTTTGCAATATTGCTCATTATTTTTAAGGTTCCAAAATTATTTTAAGATGGTAGAACAAAATTATTTTTAGATCTGTATCCAGCAAAATTTTAGATTTCTCAGCAAAATCGTTTAGCAAATTTTTTTTGTGTACATTCCTATAACTGTAACATACCTATTTAAATTTTCGATGTATAAAGCGATAAAAACTCTATTGTAAAAATCACATCACTATCGATGATTTAAATGAGCATGTATATGTATATGTGCATGTGTGTGTTCACATGCATCAAGTATAAATTCTATTTTAACATGCAGTGTCCGTTATCTCAAAATTATCTAAACAAAGATAAGATAAATTACATGTAAACGTATAATCATAAATAAGATAAATTTTAATTTTAAATTTACCTAAATAAAAAATGAAATTATATAAGTCGTTTAATCCAGAATTTAGATAATTTAGATAATTTTAAAATGATATTGTTTTTAAGTAAAACAATTTAGAATATAGAAAGTATATTCATATTTTCATTTATAATATAAATCTTTATTTTTTAAAAAAAGAATTTTATATAAATGTTCCGTCTGACAAACGATTTTTGCGTGATATATATATTTATTGTTTATGCCATTGGGGTCGATAATAACAAACTATATTTAAAGAAAATCTGTTTGATATGTGAATAAAATGAGAGAATTTAATTATTTAGATTCTAAATATGAAAGTATAATATTTAAATGTTGCAAATATTTCCTTTTTTAAATACATTTTTAATACATTTTTAAATACAAAAAACAAAATAGATATATACTCGAGCATTGCAGAAAGAGAAAATGAAAACTCGAATATAGAAGTGCAAGCGAAACGAATAAACTTATTAGCACAAACATCCAGTTCATAAAAAAGAAAATGTTTTAAAATCCTACTAAACTTGTTACATATTAAGTAAATAAGTTGTACACTTTTGGTTAAAGATGGAGATAATATATATTTTAATAATGTAGATAAAGATAAGATAAAGCCATTTCTTTATTTAGATAAATTTATATATATAACTGCAAACATTGTTAACATATATGATAAATACGATAGAATTCCGTGTATTATTCTTCGTAAAATTTCGCGTGTGGCTAATGAAATTATTGCGCAATTCATTTTCGTTTTCACTCTGTTGAATCGCTATCGCCTGCACTGCGGGTAACTTTAAACGATTATGTCTATTACGTCGCTATATCGTAAGGAGTATTAATCTTTAATGTGTAGTCAAAACTTGCGCAATGAAAGCATCCGCCGTTAAATCGAAAATTTTCATTCTGAGGTAAAAATAAAGCCTATTTCGTAATTTATTTATTTTATTGAAACATTGGATCTTGTTAAGAAACAGAATTATCTTGATGTATATGAGTAGCTCTATTATTGTAATTTCAATCGATTCAACAAACTATTTCATTTCATTTGAAAACGAATGTATACCGTGGTGCAGCAAGTGAAGCAAGTGAATAAAAAATATTTATCTACATTCCGTCTTTTTAATATGATTGCTGCGTTCTCGTTTTATCGAGACGTCCAATTCGTAGTACAATATGACAGTTCTTCTTGTATGATTAATATGAAATAATGATTTCACATGAATAATTATCGACAACCGTAAAGAATGATGATGATCTAACTAAACATTGTATCAATGGTAAGAGATAAATAGAGTTTTTTCTCTTTTGACTCGGTCGCAAATTACGTTTTGCACAATCAGAGAAATTAATTAAATTGTTCATTGAGAGATTGTTTCGGCATCTCTTTATTACAACATTATTATTGCGCATTAGTAATGATTTTGAAATCATTTTAATGCATTTAATGATCGTTCGTCGTGATTTTAAAATATATTTCCGCGAAAGAAGATGTGCTTGATGAAATACTACAGAAATATTTTTATAACAAATAAACTTTCTTTCTCTTAGAACCAGTGAACTCGTATTTTTTTCTCTCTTAGAGAGCTTCTCTTCTTTCTAGAAGAGCGGTCCATTTTCTAAAATTTATGACATTTATGACATTTTAAATTATTTCGATTGCACACAGTCAAAGTGAGTCTTTGGAATCGTGAGAATAATTTTGTTTTACGTAATTATCATTGCAGATTTCCGTATAATTTCTTCACCGCAAAATCCCAACTTTTTAATTCTAAAGTAATTAAATTTAATGAAATAACATTAATTTTTTAAAAATAGAGTGTTATGTCAATGCATAACTGTTCAAAATTATTTTTTTTATTCTGTTATCTCATATTTATATAAAATAATAAATATTATAATATAAAATATTATACTACTTAAATTTTTTAAACAAAATATTTTAAACAATTTATACAAACGAGTTATACAATTCTAATGTGCATATATAATTCTAATGTGCATATATAATGTTCAAATATATATTTATACTGTATATTTAACTATGATTATGTATATTACTATAATGTATATTTAACTATGATTATTAAAAAATAGCATACTTCATAAATTATATGTTTTGAGTCAAAGTTATCAAACTATTATCTAATAAAAATTATTTTATTAAAAATATATTTAATTTTCTCTTTTATTTCTTATAATTATTACATTATTGGGAATAATGGTCACGAAGATGAGAGATGTGTTTTATTGAATATTTATAAATGTAATTATGATATTACTTATTACAGAATTTTTCATTCTTAGCGTTTTTTCTATTTCATTAACATTTCGGTCAATCAAATCGATACATTCCTGAGGCAAATAAAATTTTCTTCTTGCCCGCTTATTATATTATCCGTATTATCAGTTCAATGAAAATAGAGTGTAGCATTATAATAATGCGCGCGATTGTTATCAGATTGTATCACAAAGATGAATGTGGAATTTATAAAGGACTTAATCTTTTCACAGAATTATTTCTGAAACTAATACACGGAAAGAACAGTTTTGTTAAAGTATCTAAAAATTTAGCTAGATACAAATCTGAAAATAATTTTGTAGAGAGATAAGATTATCAAAATAATTATGTAGGATGCTTAAATTGTTTATTAAAATGTTAAAACATTTTGTATTGCTCATTATGCTTAAGTGTCGTACAAAATAATTTTGATAATCCAAAAAAATTATTTTCAGATCTGTATCTAGTTAAATTTTTAGATACTTTAATAAAATATCGTTTTTTCGTGTAGTTATAAAAAAAAAAATATTTCAGATCTAGTTTATTCCTAACGAAATAGCTTTGATCTGAAAAACATTTTTTTGACAATCATCAATAATTTTTTTTTCTCAATCTTTTCATGATAATCATGGAAAGGATAAAATATTCTACATGTGTAGATTTGCAATGAAACTGGTAACCTGAAACCGCGAAAGCATGATNATATAACAATTCGCGAGCTTTGTTATCTTGTTTTCCTGTGTAATCGAGCTTGTAATATAATTTTCCACTTGTTTTGCCTTCCAATTTATATACAGATAGTAATAATTTCATGATAATATAATTATCAATCGCAATATTCTATAAACAATTGGAACAGATACAATGGAAATTAATGATTTGAAGTTTCTTTTATTTTTCGTTTATATGTTTATACGTACATATACTTCATTCACAGATTTCTCCGTTATATAATTCCTGAAATTATGCCTTGATAATAATATCACTACACTGATATAATTTTTAGTACCTTTCATCTAAGCAGTCTCATCAATATACAGAATGCAGAGACAGGGCAACGTATATGCTGAACTTTCCAGAATATATCTCGCGCGATTATTTTGTTATACATGAACTTTCACATCAGAACTTATCGACACGGAAAATTGATGGTCTAACGAACATACAACATTTTTCGCGAAGTGTAACATCTTGGATAATTTTTGTTCTTGACATTCCAAAAATATGCTGCGCATCACTTTCAATTACTACTTTCAACTACGAAGAATAAAGTGAAATGCGCTTTAACGATTTTTAAAGTACCGATCAGCCTTAAAAAATTTCTATCGTTCATCACGGTAGGGTTCTTCGTGCTGACAAATTGTTCGGCTAAGAAAAATTTTTCGATCACGCCATATCAGTTTTATATATAGTTATAAATTTGTCGATAATGTACTGTTGCAAGTCAACAGTGTAATTTTAGAAATTGTTCTCAATGTTATGCACCATCTTGCTAAATACTACATGCATACTATCCATGTTGCGTATAAGGAATGTATACATTTACATTTTCATGGATAATAAGAACATAACACTGGATGCAAAAACAGAAATGATAGAATACCGCGATCTCTAGAGAAATCTAGGTATAATTTAGATCATAAGAATGATTCTATAGAACAAATCAAACTTATATTATAGACAGAGAGAGAGAGAGAGAATTCTCTCCCGAATTTTGAATTATAAATTGTTATAACTTTTAGTCTATGCAACATACATATAGATAAAATCGAAAACGTCTCCAATATTAGCGATATTTGATAACGTTAATGTTAGATCACTAGAACTTTTCATTTTTATAGAAAGAAACGAAACAGAAATGAAACACTTAAACCACGAATAAAGTTAAATAATATTAGTGATATCGATCACAAATCAATTCTTTAAATGATTTCGCCGATAAAAGTAGTTAATAATAAAAACTTTGTGCAGTTTTTGTTAATAAATTGTACAACGTTATACCTTAACAACGATAAAATAGAGGAGACCAGTGCTAATTATCAAAAAGCTTATAACTCAATCAATATATGCGAAAAAATTCTCTTCTTTATACGTAGAATGCTGATGTAATATTAATTTATGGGGTAAAATGTTTGCTAAAAGCATCGTGTATATTACTTACAACATCTTTTAGGAAAATGTAGTTGACGAATAAATTTTTCTGATTTCCTAATTTGTTTTTGTGTTGACTAAGCGCGATTTCACTATAATCGTAGAAAATGGCATGTTTTAGGTAAATTTTGCTAATTTGATTAATTATTATTATAACAAAATTTGTGAATATAATCTCTCTTGCTAAAAAACAGTTATATGGAGTAGATTCTCAGTAAAAAATTTTTCATATAATAATATATATAAATATACATACTTATATACAAAATATGTCCATACATATCTTTCTTTCTTTTATAAAATTACTGTTTGATACAAGAAAACTAATAATAATAATTAGAAAACATTAAAAAAAAGGATAATTTTTGCATTGTTTCTTTTATAAAAAGTCAAGTTTGAAGAAATAAGAAAAAATGGCTTTTATATAATTATATCATTATATAAAAGGCCTTTTTTTCTTATTTCTTCAAACTTGACTTTTATATACATATTATTTTTTTATATATATTATACACATATAATTATATATGAGCAATTTTTTCTTATTTTTTTAATTTGACCTTTTGTAAAAGAAATGCGAAAATTATCTTTTTAATTATTTTTTGTGTTTTTATTATTATATTATTATTTTTCTTATACCAAACAGTAATTTTACAAAACAAAAAAATATATATGAATACATATGAATATATACTTTGTATATAATTATATATATTTATATATGTTTATATATATTTATATTCTTATATGATAAATTTTTTACCCGATTGTCTTAAATAAGCTTCTCTATCTATTTTTTGAGAAAGTGTTTTCCAACTGATAACTGGTTTGAACAATTGTTCAGAGGTTATGTGAGGTTAAACTGTAACTGGTATAAAAACAAGAAAGGAAGCGAAAGGGATAACATTCCTAATATTACTTTGGAAGCCGATAGAGCAGTGAAAATATTTACATAATTTATTTATTCGACAAGCCGCATTAGAATTTAATATGAATTATCGTATTAAATTGTTATTGTAAAAAAATTCTTGAATATAATTATTAACTTTGGAATATGACACTCAACAATGAACTAAATATGGGGTTAATTGTCACATTTTTATAATTTTATTTAAAATTAAATACTTATCATTGACGTTAACGTCCTATTTGTATGATGATATATTCAAAAGTAATATTTTTTAAATATCTTATTTTTTTAATTTCTTAACCCAGATAGCCAAACCTGAAGAGACAGATTTTGAGCAGAGTCTGTTATAAATTTCAGATGCCAGAAAGGCAACAAATTTCACACAGAATCTGTCACAATATCTGTCGATCTGATGTCAGCAAATTACTGCTAGAAATCTGACAGAACTTGTTGACATTCTATGCTAACAGATTGACGATAGAAATCAAACAGAACCTGCTGTTAGAATCTGACGGTAGCAGAAACTGAGCAGGTTCTGCGCTATCACTGAATACTTCCAAGATTGCCGCTAGATAATATCTATTGGTGTCCACATTGGTGTTCTCGTATTTAAAATTAAAATTTTTCGAGGTTTTTATATAACTGAAATCTATCGAAACTGAGGCATGTCATAATTATTTCTACTGTTATTTTTCCGTACACTTATTAGTGCGATATGATTGTGATTTTGCACCAAGGAAGCTAATAAGCATAGTAGTTAGAAAATGATCGCTGTTAAATCGATATTAATATAAAGAAGAAAGGCTACGATATTTTTATGATTTAGAATATATTCTTCAGAATATATTCTCAAAATCTAATGTGCTTTATGTAAATTATATTAATTTTTGTTAATAAAACTTAATATTATTTAATTTTTACTTATTATATTTAAAATTACTATTTTAAAAGTAAATAAAATAGGAAAAGGTCATTTTTAAAGATTTTCCAGTAGCAATGACGTCACAATTTAAATATCTATAAAAGCAGCAGAACCTGCTTGATTTCTGCCATCAATCTATCGTTAAGTTCAGCAGTCTTTTTCTTGATTTCTGGTGCCAATCTGTCTTATTACATGAACAGATTTTGTCGACAGAATGGAAGCAGAATGGGACCGCAATTGATGTCAATCTGCTGATATTTTCTGACTAAATCTGCTGCCAGTCTGTCGACATTTTGCTAACATTTTGCTTACTGGATAAAAAATGTAACGTATATTGTAACATACATAGTTTCAAAATCTTACATCCAATTTTTTTTTTAAATCACTAAACAAAATTTGTGACAATCGGATTCGGTCTCCTCTAAAATTGACATTTGCTGACTCGAGAAGTAAAATTGAGATTGATCCTTATATAATGCCTTTTATATTATTAATTAATTATATAATTATATTAATTCTTTTAACGATAATATGATCTAACGAATATAAAAAGATAGGATAATGAAAATCTGTTATAAATTGTTAACGCATTTTATGTATTAAATCTTTCGTAAATACATCGACTCGAGCACGTATATTGACTTTGCATGCCAATCAGGCCAATTATTTGGGCAAATACAATTCATCAATACAATAACAGAGCAAGGTGGACAAGTTTCTCAATCGTACTTTCTGCACATTTTCTGCACAAAACGTTCTAATGTCTTAATTTGTTTAGCTATTTATTTCTCGTTAATCTGTGTAAATTGTATAAGAGAGGCAATACAAAAATTTGACTGATAAATTTATTATATAATGTGTAAAGTGTTAATAAAATGAAAGTTATAATTTCGTTTATAAACATTCACATAATGCTATATGCGATATCGTTGAATAGGCGCAATAATAATATTATTTATTAGCGTAAGAAAATTTGCATATTCGCGCGAAGAGAATTAAATCAAGACTTTTAAAGTGTTATTTTAAAGTATTATTAAATTGCAAAATAGAGCTATTGAATTTGTTAAAAATGTAAATTTATTCAAATTGTTGTAAATCTGTAGCACGATTAAATAACCAGCTAGTTACTGCGTCTGTCATTTTCTATTCATGTAAAAGTTATTATGTTGAGAAAAAACATATTTTTAATGCATCTAATTAATTTATTAATTAACTAATTATTTTATTAATTAATTTCTTCGTTATTTTTAAAATAAAGTTAATCAATACCATTTTTGTTATCATATTATTTTATTATTTGAGATTTTAAAACAAATTTTATGTTTTCCTACAATGGCAAAAAATATTTAATATTAATAATATATATATATACATTGTCTTTTAAAATGAATCCAAGGAAAAGCGATAGTTTTATTAAATACGTCTTTCTCGAAATTAGCGAACAAATGTTTCTTGTAAACTGGGACGAAGCTCAAGAGCCGAGAAACAAGTATACCAAAAGCGAGATTATATCAAATTAATGTGATATTACAGCGTTAACTACTATCTTCATAACGGCAAATGTAATTCGAAATGTACTTGTTATTCGTACACATCATTCGAATGGTATTACCGCTATTATGTATTTCAATAATGTTTTTCATTAAACACACTATATTTGAGATTCATTAAATCTTTGTTTATCTTGTGATCCGCTATTTTTATTAGTCTTCGAGAATGTTCAAATTTTAATACTATACTTACTTTTATATTTGTTGTTTTATTTTTGTGCTATATGTACACGATTTTTCATCTTGGAAGCAAAACTTTTAATATAACAAACTTTAATAACTTTAAATAATTAATAAAATTAAATATATTTCTGAGATTGTGGCTAATCTCTTTTCACACATTATGATCAAAAAGAATTAGATTAATATAAGTCGTAGAAAAATAGTGTCCATTTCGATATATAGATCTTGCGCTTCGAATCTCCGGACAAAACTAACTGTGAGAGGAATACACCTCTGCTTTTGCATTACGCATGTGAGAATCGAAGAGAATAAAACTCAATTGCGATGATGCTGCTCACTTTTTTTTCTCGGCATAACAAATATGAAATAGTATTATTGCAATCGTTTCTGTAAAATCTCGGTATGTCATTAGCGGATGTGACGTTTCAGCAATTCAACGTGAGCTCCTACAAGTGTTCACTGCAATATTCATTTGGCTCTGTCTATTACGAGTGGCACTAAATGGTGTGCCTTAAGTGCGACCCAAAATGTCGTAGGAAAATCTCGGAAATTGACTGAAACAAATATACGGAAATTGGCGGTCACTTGACCATGACTTGTCTTGATTGCGATTGTAAAATTAAATAATAAAAGTATCAATATTCATTATGGCATTCTTAATGTGCACATCTTACGAATGTAGATCAAATAAATAATAGAAAATAAACAAAAATTATCTTTCTCTTTTTAAGATTTATTAATCTTCATTAAACATCAAGTATGTAGTTTCTAATGACGTGAATCAATTTGTGGGAAGCAAATAGCGGGAAGAAAGACGATTTCATCTTTGAAATTCGCCAACTGTAACAAATGTCGACGACAATTCTGAGAAAATTAAAAACACATTCGCCAGTAAATATTTCAAAGATATTCTGCGAATGTTTTTCACGCGATCAAATGCGATCAAATTCGCTACGTGCGTCACCTTTCCTCCTTTGTGCGCTCTCCGCATAACTTTTAACAACACTTTTCTTTATACCTATAATTACGTAGAGTCAAGTCGAGCGTTATTCTATTGCGCGGAAAGTGGAGGAAGCGCTTTTTTCTACGGTAGGAGTTATTTTGTAACATCAGAAAAAGCATTTGACGACATTATGATAGCTTCTATTTCGTTCTTTATTCTATGCCTCGCAAAATACAATATGCAAACCCAAATAATTTTTGTTAAGCGCCAAACGTCATTCTGTCTGTTTATGAGAAGTGTGGTGTGCGCAAATTTAATTTAATAAATGGTGTGCCTGTCACATTGACTCGTAATTAAATCAAAATTTACTTTATTCACAAAAGCAAGAGTCAAGCGGAGAAAATTTCATTAAATTACAACATTCATATTCTGAAATTAAGTTTTGCAGATTTTCAATTTTACTGTACTTGTACACGGAAAAAATGATTTTGAGAGATCTAAAATTTTGCTGAATACAGATCTGAAAATAATTTTGTGTGACTATCAAAATAATTTTATTAGAACCTTATAAATAATGAACAATACCGCAAAAAATTTTGATATTAGCAACTAGTTTGTAAGCGTTCTACATAATTATTTTGATAGTTCAACAAAATTACTTTTCTGATATGTATCAGCTAAAATTTTAGATCTTTTAGCAAAACTGCTAAAATTTTCAAGAATCGAATTATTCTTTTGCATATTTAACAATTAGTGTTCCAATTACATACTACGAATCTGCGGACTACTTATGGATGCGTTTCTATAATTCATTATTTAAATTTTTTACTGTAATGATAATTTGTCTCTAGCGAAGCGTGCTACAAAAAGGTACGCTATAAGTTTTAATTAAGATTTTGATGTAAGATTTTAATTAGATTCTTTTTAAAGAAAAAATTATTATAAAATATTATCGAGATACAATTGTACGCCATTAGTCTTTTCTCTTTTCATTAGTCTTTTCTCTCATTCTTTTCCTTATACATCTTATATAACTTTAAAAAATTTGATTAATTCTCAGGATCCCTGTTCATAACTTATTCATACATTGTCCAGACCGATAAGATAAATTTATTGATCGACAGCATGTGTTTGGTTGCGTCACTTTATCTGCTGCGTGCATATAGAAGATACGTCGCGAAGGTAAATAGTAAGAACGCGGTTGAATTGAATTCAGGCATGAAAATCAATGGACTGGCTGTGGTTGATGTGAAGCTGCGAATAAATATACTATCGCTTCGTTGCGTGACAAGAATCATAATCGATGATTAATAAATTTAGAGAGTTTGGCACGTTAAACACTGTTTGCGTATATGTACGAAGCGTAGGAAGCAGCGCATTATTATGCTATTATTTAAGACTATTTTAAACGTAACTCATCCGCATCAGCTACGACAGACATCCGTGAAATTTCTGTCGATACAGACTAATTAGTACTGCAACAAGAATTGTAAAGGATACTTAATAGTCTTAAACTCGAAGAAGCACTGTTAAGAACCGGCACTTTGCAAACTTTCGTATATGTTGCGACGGCTTAATTTGCAATGATTCCGTCAACAAATACCGAAATCTTTCGTCATAAGACGTGTTTTCGCGAAAGGAAGCGATTGAACATATTTATAAAGTTTGATTAAACTCGCGCCCTGCATTGTATTACCTTAATGGATGGCCTTATTTCTGAGACTAGTTTCGCAAGTATCAGTTCATGATTGAGCTAACTATCGCAGGACAAATTTCCTCTTACTTGTTCTACACACAAACATACATGCACGCACCCCAAGGTCAAAGGCTTTAATTGAATATCGGGAATGCGATTACATAGCTGATTTTTATTCATCCTTCGTCATAAACTTCCCTTAATTGCGTCTTTACATAGCATGTATCTACGATGTTATTAATAAAGTTAAAACATCTTTCATGATAGCACACATGCCGAACACGGAGTAGTATATTTGTGAAATTATCTAGCACGTGCGTATGAATAATTTCAGTCCTATCATATACGCATTTATTTCGAGGATTACGAATCGCACGATGTTTTGAAATGAATTTCTCTTCAGCAACGGAAAACAGTTGAGACCGATGATTAATTGATGATGATTGATTGACGGAAATCTCGTAAAAATTGTAATTATCGAAAAATCAAAATTAATCTTTTTAATTATGTAAGTACGATTTCTGAAACAGACGCGCGTAACAGGAAGCTATGAAACTTCAACCGTGTTAGACTCCACTAGTTTAATTAAATATGAAGATCCGCTTATACACACGTTGTCGCATAATTGCTAACAGCTATGAATTTACAAGATACACTCATCATTATGTAAATGCAACGCACTAATCGTAAACGAATGCAATTATATGAAATGAAAGGAAGTTTGTCATTTTTGTAATATATTACAGTCGCTGAAAAGATTGCTGACGGAAAATATTGACAGAAAAACTTTTTTGCAGTAGCTTATATTTAATTTATCGTGGATCTGAAGACTCTGATAGAATTTATAGGACTTCTATAAGAGAAGAGAGAGAGAGAGAGAGAGAGAGAGAGAGAGAGAGAGAGAGAGAAAATCGCACGTTTGAAAGTTCTTGATAATAATTTTGATAAATTTATAATTTCTAATAGCGTAATAATTTTCTAACTTCGCAAAAATCTCTTACTTGTTTTACTTTATAATATATCACAACATAAGGCACACATGCGGATATACATACATTCGCATAAAAAGATATTCAAAAGAATAAGCACACAGTTTCAAAAAGAATACTGCCGTTCCTGTTTGATTTCATTATATATATATATATATATATATATATATATATATATATCATCGTTATATTCATCATAAGCTCGACGATCCTGCGATAAGCCGATGTTGCAGTAACGTCTGCAATATAAGATTAACTTCGTAGTCATTATATCACGTACGAAGTCTAATCCAATCTATTTAAGCCTTGTGTCAGACGATCACGAACATGCATTGATAATAAGCCGCACGTGAGTCGGCCTAAGTCTGATATTAGATTAAGTTCAATCGAGCAATCGTGTTACGGGTCATCGAGACCGTCCATTTGAATCATGCAACCTGTGACGTTCCTTGTGTTCGAAACGTGGGAGCAGCGAGGCATTAAAGCCGATGCTAATCGAGTATTAAACAGATACAGTTACAAACCCAAGCTCGATTATCGCGGAAGCAAATTAAATTGGCTTTTAAGCAAGCATTCACTGGCGCATTGGGATACATTACGAACTCGTCTTTGCGAATCCGCATTATCTTAAGCGTTCCCATGCTACTGCTCCGTTGTGGAACGGCAAAATGTCAATGTCGCACGGTACGTAACGAAGAACACGCTTCAAAGAGAGTGTAAAGGACAGGAGGCGGTTAGACTTTGAAGGTGGCTAATTTAATGGTCGCGCTGTGTCAGCGACGACGACGACGACGATGTCTCGATCGATCATTAGAAAAGCGGAGACCTGCCTGTCGCGGTGCAGGTACCTCTCCGACGTCGTTTGCGCGGCAACGTTTACTGTGTACGAGCACCCTGGGTACCAGGTCGACGCTAGGCCGCGGGCGAGAGCGAACAGTTTCAATTGCTGAGAAATCCTCAGCGGGATTTGCACGCGCACATAGAGTTAGCGGGTAATTAAGTTCGAGCGCGAGGTGACTTTCCACGCCGTAAGCGAAAATTCTAATAATATCCGACGTGGGAGCAATCTCTCCACACTTCTCATTTGGAATACGCGTCGACGGCACGGGAAAAGTTCGTTCTTGCAACCGGATCAACGAACAGATTCGAGATTTGACGATACTTGGAAGGGCCTCGCGGAAATTTATGGCATTTTCTTATCTTATGTTGAGTCCACGTTGAGAAATTGAAAGGCTTATTCATACACATACTTCGTTTTAAATCCATATTTTTTAAAAACAAAAATTGTGTGCTAGAAGTTAATTATACTTTCATTGTTCTACACACGCGCACACACACACGCGCACACACACACACACACACACACACACACACACACACACAATTTTTTGCGCGCGCGGTTTCTTGCAAATCTTTAAAATGATTATTCAGCTACAGC
>JANQDE010000166.1:129939-149939 GCA_037157785.1 Cephalotes varians
CACGCACACGCACACGCACACGCACACGCACACGCACACGCACACGCACACGCACACGCACACGCACACGCACACGCACGCACGCACGCACGCACACAATATACTTGGACTTTACTTTCTATTAAAAAAGATTCTTGCCAAAAAGGCTGACAGCGCGTAACTATTTGGCTTAAAAGAAAAATTAATTATTATAATATTTTTAAAAGATGTTTCATTGCTGTCTCGCTAAACACGAAAAGAACGGCAGTATTTTTCATTATGCTTGGACGTTCTATAACATATAATTATTTTAATAATTCAACAAAATTAGGAAATTTCAGGAAATAATTTGTATTTAGCTAAAAATTTTTAGATATTTTAATAAAATCGTTTTTTTTTTATGTGTGAATGCAATTGAAGATTGTCCGAGGCATTATAGGATAGAAGTACGAGTAGTTGAAGGAACACATCCTTAAAAATGAATAAACTGAAAAGAACTAATTCTTTGGCTTTCAAAATCATTAAATGTTCCATTACTTGATTATTATCACATACAAGGAATGTTAAAACTAATTATTTATGGAACAAGAATTGAATACACAATTTAATTTAAAGAATTAAATTTGCTTAAATAAATATTATTAAAATATTAAATAAAAATAGATTAATAAAATTCATAGAATAATTACTTCAATTTTTTGACGATGTCAATCATGTATCAACAAGAACGGCTGACATTTTAAAATGGAATATTGATAGAATCATATTGCATTCTGTTAATATTATAATAAAGATAGATTTCTTTCATTCGTGACACATTTCTTTCTTTTTTGTTGTAAATTTAATATAATAAAATTTTTAGAAACTTATGTCATATAACTTTTTTTTTATCTTTAACTATAAAATACATTAGCGTAATTTGATTAGCATAATTTAAAATCTGAAACATAGTATTCCATTAAACAAATATGCTAGAATCCAAAATTTTTTTATTACCAATTTTAGAAAAAAAATATTCCGAATCAAAGTTGTATGATCTGGAGCAGGACAAATAATGATAAAATCGGTTTAAAAAATTGTTCTTTTTAAGTTAAAAAAGTCATCACCATTTTCTGAAAATAAATTATATGATTTTTTTACATAATATGATTCTTCCAATAATTCTGCATAAAAGTATTAAAGGTATTAAAGTAGAACTATCAAAAAATTGTTTACGAGATATTTTATACTGACTTTATTCTGACATATTTTTTTATATAAAAAATGTTATAAAATTTTTATACTTTAATAGATTCCATTGTTCAAATTACGAATTAATCATTCAAAAGCATAAGAAATTATTTTGATTGAGTGTTGAGAATTCGATTCTCAGATTTCTCAAACTTTCTCAGGAGTTAGATTACTGCTAGTAGATTAGAAGTGTATCGAGTGTTTCCTTAAGCGAGACGAAGCAATCGAGCGAAATAATTAAATAAGATGCGGTTGGCACTCGACTTCATGCGCGATATCTCACTTCAGCAGCTTAAAGGGGAGTTAATTTTTCTTATACCGTAGGGAACGAGAGCAAAATTCCCGTTTTAAAATCTCATCCGATTGTATCGTAATATTCGTCGTGCAGACATACCTTTTCCCTCTCACAAGGACACCCCATATATTATAACGTCACGATTTTAATATAATATATTTGCGTTATAAAGCGTTATATATTTGCGGTATAAAAACGAATTATAAAAGATTCTTGAAGAGTTCTAAGAATGAAAATTAAATAGTCGTGATCAGATCAAATATGTACGAAACACCTCTTTTCCTGGCTTCTTTAGCCGAATTGTTAAAATAGATTAATTACATCAGCAATTACTTGCAAATTTGACTAGTTACAAATATTTGAAGATTTAATGAAATATGAATATCAAGATAATTTTGAAACAATTTTCATTTTGTCTACAGTTTTACTTTTTGTGTATGAAATCAATGTCTATCTCCTAAAACTTTTTACAAGTATATATTTTCGTCTCGTTCTTTCGTTTCAATCCTTTATTTCCATCTTTATTTGCCGGGGCGTTATAATAGGATAAAGAGAGAAAGAACGAAAGTAAGAATAAGAAAAATGAAATATTATTAAAGAAGCTGAAAATGAAATTATAACTCAGAAATTATAATTCAGTTAGTCTCTGATTCACCAAGATATTCTCTTGGCGATTATCAAGATATTCTCTTTATAAGACGAAAAAAATTTATAGATATCAAAATAAAAAATTAAGATACGGAATAGAGTATTATATATATCCTGATATAAAAATATCTAATCGCTATAATTTTCGAGCATTCAATATATTGTGTAAAGTTGGCTCAAGTCTTATTGATATTAATCTCTCATTTTGTTATTGATTTTCAATTCACACAGATAATATATTCATTGTTCAGTTAATTTCTTATTTTTATTATGTAAAGATATTATGCAACTGTGACAATCAACTGATTGACAAGTTATTCAAAGCAAGAAAAGATTATTAAAAGCAAATAATAATAGTAATAAATAAAAATGAACAGGTTATATATAAGATATTAACATAAAATTAGTATAAAATCATTGTTGTTTTATAAATAAATATAATTAATAATCATTAGCACAATTTTTATTTAATTTAATAAATTAATTTTATTTAATAAATTAAACAGAATATGCTACTCAGATAATAATATTTTCTGTCTTTTGTGCTTATTTGTGCTTACATGTATAATGAAGAAATTAAAATATTCTTTTCAGAATATTATTTCCATTATTATATTAATTATATATATATATATATACAGGGCGTATGATAATTCTGTGAACAATTTTTATGGGCAGCTAGAGCGGACTAAACTAAGGCAAAAAGTCTTTTAACATTTTTAACTTTTTGCAATAGTTAACGAGATATTAATTTTTAAAGATTGCCCAATACGCGCGTCCGCCCAGCGGACTAAATTAACTAAGTTTGCCTTCTACTGGCAAACTTAATTAGTTTAGTCCGCTCTAACTGCCCATGAAAGGTGTTCATAGAATTATCAAACACTCTGTATATACTAACAATATTTTATAAACACTAATTCATTTTTATTTTGCATAATTCATATAGAGAATAAAAATTTTGTTTGAATTTTTATTATTCATAAAATAAATATTATTGAAGAATTGAAATAAAAGCTTGAATGAGCCATATCCATTTATATAAATACTATATAACACGTGTATTTACATAAATGAGTATGAACATGTGTTATATAGTATTTACGTAAATGACATTATACATATATGTAACTGATACTTATGATTTACTAGGAAGATTTTCACAGGAAATATAAATTAGGTAAAAAGTAGATAGAATAAAAAATTTTAATTGTATGTGTGCAGCATTTACATAAATAATTATAGGCATTATACATATATGTAATGTAACTAATGCTTGTGGCTTACTGAGTTACTTTTAAATATTATTATTTTATATGCTTGCAAATTCGTAAAATAAACTCTAACTAGGGAATGATCATTTAAGATGATTTTTATATCCTAATAGTTAGAAAACAAAAGCTCAGTTATACAGATATTCTTTACTGATTCAGAATCCGTATCTATCTTTTTTATTTATTCTTATTTTTTTATAAATATTATGTAAATCTATATACATAATAATATATATCTCTCTCTCTTTTTCAAATACTAATAAATTGTAAAACAATCAATATACAATATGTAATTAATAATAGTAAATTTTAATTGGATAAAAAACCCCAGATGAGCGTTCATATAAAAAATCGAGAAAACTATGCATTACTTTTTTTCGAATTAAAAATTTCATAAATTGACACACAACAATACATATATTTTAGTATTAATTATCAATACTAATCTGTTTTAGCCTTTTTAAGACAATAGAAATGAAAAGATATATTTATATGATATTTATATGATATTCTTATATTCTTGACTCTATATATATATATTTTTTTTTATATATTTATTTTATGCAATTCTTACGGGTCCATTACTTCCCAAATTAAAATAATTTGTATATGATCACTTGTCACTCAGTGCAGCAGAGGAGTTGCGTTGAATTACGTTTTGTATATGTGAACTGTAAAATACAAATATATTCAAACTACATCAACGTTCTAAATAATTAGCATTTTATAAATTGTTACTTGCGTGAAATAATTATAAATAAATAATGCTAGTAATGCAAATAAAATGATAAACAAACTTCATGTTTTCTCCGCTATCACTCGATGTCTTCTTCTTCTCTTAAGCCTCCTTTTCCTCTCAGTTCTTTTATTAGATTTTTTTTACAACATAATACTCATAAAAATACTGTTAGTTACAATTGCAATATTTTAAATGACATTCCAGATATGTATTTTAATAAATCGTGACGAAGAATAAGACAAAAAAGTAATATAAATGTAATAATTATGAAGCATCTCATAGTACTTATCGCGATTGCATCTTAAAAGATAATAGTGCGAGACGGTTCAAAACTCCGTGCTAAAAATAAATAAAGTAACTTAAGAAATATAATATAACAATCTGTTTTATATCGACGAGCGATTTGTATTATAATTACCGATTTTGTTTTCTACAAAATATATTTAATACGTTACGAAATAATTTGCAAAGTTTAATCAATTACGTAGATTGATAATAGTTATTTGTTTGTAAGAAATGATTTCATTACAAAAGATAATACGACGATACGTGAAACGGTTCACATAAAATATTTGCCTCGATAACGCCACGACATAATTACGAATTAATCGCGGGAATGTACATATTGCGTTCCATACTTGTTGTTGATTGCTCGAAGGATAATAACATAAGAGTGACTCGAATCTTACTCGTATATATAAAACACAAATAAAGTTAATTAGAAAATAAAACAGCCAGAGATTTGTAAATATTTTTATTTCACAAAACCCACTTCATATTTAATACGTTATAAAATAATTCGTGGAGTTTGATCAATCACGCGGATTGAATAGCTTTTGTTCGTAAAAAATCATTCGAAAAACAATGCGAGTGATACATGGAGTGATTCGCCGTTATCCACTCAAATCTCGCCGCGAGAATGGAAGTGAAAGATAGGCGCGTGATTACGTGCGTACAATAGCACGTTGATAAACTCGAAAAAGCGATCATCACATATGGAGCGCGATGTGCAAATTCATCGCGACGTCACAAAATATTTAATATGAAATAAATCGCGGAAGTTAAGCATACAAATTGATAATAATTATTTGTTCATAAGAGGAGGCATCCGGAAATTCCTGATACTGTCGCTACATTTCGAAAGATAATAACGTTACAATATACAATAATGAATCCTGGAGCCCTTTTACTTGTCGCACCTCGAGGCATCTCTATCTATCTTCCACCTGCCGCTATTTCACCACTCAAATGATAGCTTTGAATAAGCGCGATGACTTTGTGTAGATACAAATGTACAATACACACAAGGTACAATAATCGAGCTCCGCAATGTCAGTTGATTAGTAACTGACTAGTCATTGCTACGAAACGTTCAGACAAACGTACAAAACTAAGTACTTTGTTTTTTATATTTTGAATTAATCATCTCGAATTTAATAACTAATATTAATTGTATCTAACATCTATTTGATCAATAAAAATAATCTTATTCTGATCGAAATAGTATCGAAAGAGTACGTAAATTAATTTATCTTTTTGATTTTTAATTCGATGTTCAAATGAACATCGAACGTTGACAAGAATGTACTTTCATACACGAAGGATGGCTTAAAGGAAAGCCGAAACGTATGTAAATATAGATAATAAATTACATTAATTGATTACGCTCTGTTAATTGCGACATTGCTCTTATTAGCCCTTCTAAGATTAATTGATTATTGTTAATATTTCGAGAGCTCATCACATTAATAAATAACTTACACTTATTAATATTGTTAAAGTGTTATTACATATGTTTAAATTATATTAAAAATGGAAAGCCGATATCGGTATTTTTCGAAAAATCCTCAAGCCGATATATCAGCTTTAAAGTACTAAAAGGGTTCAATCTAAATTTGACAATTAAATATTTTTAATCATTAAAGAGCTTGATGTGCAAAAACTAATTAACTTTTATTAACAAAAAACTGTGTTGTACTAAGTATATTAGATAAAAAAAATGGTTGAGATATGTAAAGATTACTTTGTTCAGAGCTGTTTGTTTCTTATACCGACGCGGAATGTTTAGTACGTTAAATCCACTTCATTTAACGAAGTCATTTTTGCCAAAAAATGGAGTTGACCGTTTTTTGTACTAAGATAGTTTTTCAATTATACATATTTTACATTCTATATATTAAGTGAAGTAGTTAATATTAATCCATCATATATACTTTCATTAAAAAGAAAATCAAATAATTTCTGTGTATCAGTCAAAATTTACTATTAGTAATCATTATATTAGTTGATTGTTATTGTCGTTATAATGTAAGAAACTAAAAGAGATAAAAAAATTGATTATAGTAATAAAAATCGACGTATGAACTGTGAATAATACGACTTTACGATACATGACTACGATATATGTGTAAGCGCAATTATATTGATTAATTTCCGTTGCTTGTAATTCAATGTTATTACGATTCAAATTTCAGAACAAAATTTTTAACTTTAATTAATATACGCTATTAATAGCATATAGAGATTGAAACATTCCATATAGGAATATAGTCTAATAGCCTGCGCGTCACTTAAATCATATCTCATTAATTTTTTTTAATTTTATTTCTTACTAAATATAAATGACATTTAATGACAAAAATATGAAATAAATGAGCAATGGGAAATCCGAGCAATGAGCAACGAGATAGAAATTCCCAAATTATATTTTGGTTTGTATATGATATAAGCATTTTTAAAAATTACATACGGTACAATTGATATAATTTTTGATGAATTTATGTAAATAAATTTAACAGTGCAATTTTATTTCTGCATTATTATTTTTATAAAAATAGATTTATTTTAGAACATTTTACATTCATTTTATACGCATATTACAATTATTATAAAAATTAAATCAACATTTTTATAAAATTTATCATGTTTCTTAAATCGATTGAATTATATCTGAGTAATGCTTATTTATTTATTATTTTATGACAATTATTTATAGTTATAAAGATAATTATTTTAGTTATAAATTTATTTTTCACATTGTTTAGCATTTTATAATATATAATTTTTAATATATAATTTATGATTTCTTTAATTGCATCTTTAATTGTTTTATTTTTTATTATTACATTTTATGTATTTTTTACTATTATATTTTATTATATTAATTTTATTAGTATAAGTTATGTTTTTTATTTGTTATTAATGAATAAGTCTTCTCAATCATATATATATATATTTATATTATTTTTATTTGAAAAATTATTTTTAAAGAAGATATGTTTTTGGAAATTAATAAGTATAATTACGGTTACTTAAATCGTACCTTTTGCACTAAAAGGCTTGTAAGACACTTATAAAGCGTTATAAAAAGATTTATAAAAAATTAATTTATTCTTCATGAAAGATTAAATATATAAGTTTTTTAAATATCAAATTACAATTTCCAAGAAACAACGTAATGTCTCGGATG
This sequence comes from Cephalotes varians, assembly GCA_037157785.1. Lineage (NCBI taxonomy): Eukaryota > Metazoa > Arthropoda > Insecta > Hymenoptera > Formicidae > Cephalotes > Cephalotes varians. The sequence goes on from JANQDE010000166.1 coordinate 137,571, forward strand.
TGTATATATATATATATATATATATATATATATATATATATATATATATGCCGAGATGCTATCGTGTATCTTTATGTATTAATCTACGGGCAAATTAGTACTAATTGAGAAATAACAAAATATCTTAACTGGGCAATAGGGATCTCAGAAATCCAGAGAGTTTTGCTACGTACATTCTATCGCTATTTTTAAATATAAAAAATGCATTAATTAATGCCGATAATTAACTCTTCTGATTCAGAATAAAATATTTTCTTTTTGTTTTGTGATTTTGTGTTTTGTGATATTAAAATTTATATTTTATTTGAAAAATTGTCTGAAGAATAATAGAGACCTCTGAGGCTCTAACTGTCTAATTACGTAGCTAATATTTTCTGTTTGGTTAAAGATTAAATAGTACGATTTTGACAATTCTCTCTTAAAATATATAATCTCTGTTATTATTTGAGAAAATTGAGGATATGAAAATTCTAAAAAAATTCGATTTATTTCTAATTGCAATTTTATCGCGCAAACTTACGAGTGAGTTGTTTTAATTCAATACACTGTAAAGTTGTAATGTAATGCCATCAAGACGGGTGCAATCCAATTGGGTGATACGTAATTTAGTAAATGTACGAATACGTAGTGCACGTATGATATCCTAGAGATATCTTGATATATTTCATTCAATAGTTGCGAGCTAAGAGCTGATAAATGCAGCCAGATTCAAATGAAATTTCCGGCTTCATTTATGCGACTAGAGGATGATTCGTCACCGCTTGCTGCGCAACGTTGCTTCATTTAAGACCAATTGGCATCACAACGAGACCATAATGTCTTTAATAGAATCTAATATTTTTTGCAAAATAAAAATTACGGAGACTTCTTCGAGAATGTATGTTTCTATTATGACTAAAACTAAATTTTACAAGAAGGTATTTCACAGTAATATTTTCATTGCACTTTCATTACATATTTTTGATTGTGCGTTTTTTTTAAACATGTTTTTATAAAATTTTTTCTTCTTTTTTTGAAAAATACATGATGTAAAATTTTAAATATAAATATAAAAATTATGTGCGATAATAGAGGTAATGTGAAATGCATTAGTTTTCGTTCAGTAGTTTCCACGTTTTATCTTTTTTTGAGAGCTGTATAAAAAATTATGAAGCTTTATTGCAACGGAAGGCATTTTACCCGTAACGTTTGTGATTTTTTTTTATCTGCATTTTATTCGTATCAATTCTTCCTATGTATTTCCGCAAGCAAAAAACTATTTTTCTTGACCATTTGATCTATTAGATTAGATAAGGTATTTTTATTTGCGCTGTTATATTGCGTGATGTATGTTTCTGAAATTTGAAGCTTGACGTAGCATTGTTGTTCCCAACGGCCGGAAATTACAACACAAGTTTTACAAGAGCTTCATGCTCCTGTCAGTGCAACTGTCTTCATCGTTATCGCAAAAGTTCTTAAATTGTTTAAACACATCATGTTTTAACACATCTTATTTTCACTTAACTTTACATTATTATACGAGATATAAAAAGCGCTTTTATACCTCTTCAAAAGTTAATGTACTTGCATCGTGCGATAAAACGCTTTTTCTGGAACCGAGCCACATGCTTGTATCAAGCGCAAAATACGACGTGTCAAAATCTCAGGAGAATCTATCCCGTAATATTACTCTTATGAGAAAATCAGGGCTGTCCTTGGAGAACAAGCAATTTTTTATACAATGTGAAAATGAAGTTTCAGAGATCACCTAGCGACATTGGTGCACCTCATATAATAAGAACTATTTGCAATAAAAGTTTCGATCTTAAAAATTGCAATGCTCGATAAAAGAACGTTGTAATAATGATAATGACAAAACGTATGGTATGTTGATTCATATTTTAGACAGTAATGCGTTCCAATCTAAAGTTGTGAGAGTTAGAAAACGCCAAGAGAAAAGTTTCACAACTGGGTTCTCCTTTGTGCGATGTTTAATCGGGACTGCTGTGTATTCCCTATTTGCGAATTGTTTTACAAGAATAATAAATTGTTTTACAAGAGTTATAGATACATCGAGATGCACTTGAAATAAGGCGTATTGTGTAATACAAGTTCTTTACGGTTTTTTTAAAATCTCTGTTTCTTAGCAAACTAGCCGAGTATTTGAACGCAAGGGCTTTTGCCACTTGTCTTTTCACGATCGGGATGTTCAGCAATGTTTAATTTATACACTCGCTTTATTTCTTTAATTAAGTATCATAGCAAAGAGCTTGTTTTCGACGGAGATGCAATCAACCAATACACGATGACAATTCGCTATCTTTAAAAACAAATAGTATAACAGCGAGAACAGAAATTCTATTGATATTTCCTCTTCTTCGGTAAAAAGCGCTCGTTATTACGGGAATTCGTGAAATTTAACGCTTGCGAACTATCATGTAACTCGACCTAATTTCTGAATTATGTTTTTAAAAAACGCAGCGACATATTCTTTGTTCCTGGAAATTTACACACTACGAAATTCTCTGCCAGCAGTATTTAAGGATACGAATTAAAAAGTGAAGTAATGTCTATGTTAAATTTGTATTGATCGAGCATAATAAATATCGGAATAATTGATTCATCGTGAATTGAATAACGAAAGTTACTCAATCAAACATAATTTTAATTGTCGTAACTTTCCAAGTATCGATTAATTGTAACTATAATTTAATTAAGCTTCTATTTTTTGGATTGTTTAGATCGAAAATAATCGGCTACAATTATACACAGAATTAGTATTTGCTAACGTTAGTCATAAGTGTCGAACTATATATAATCTTAATGGAAAGGAGTATGAATTTCTCTACTATGCAATATATATTGTTTAAATCTTAAAATAAATGAAATTTCATTACACATCTAATTTATGTGATTCGAGTGATACTTTTATATTTATAAATATTTAAAATGACATGAAATTAAAACCAAGGATCAAAAATGTGTAATTGTATAAATGTAACTGTATAAATTATAAATCATCGTTTATGACATGACAATTGAAAATGTCAGGACAGAGATATATGTCATATCGATTCAAATAAATTTTTGAAAAGCTTTTTTGATATCGATTTTCTGTCTCGTTTCTAATTGTTACTAATTTCCAGTACACCAAGCATGATTAATGGATTTCGATTTCTTTTTTCTTTTTTATTACCTAACACGCATATAAAAATATTACAGATCACTGCTTCCGATCGAATTCTGTCGTAAAGTTCTCTCATTAATCGCGGGCAATCGCGCATATATGACCTATTAGCACCTTGATAAAAATATAAAGCGAATATTATGAGGGCTCAGTGCAATTTATCCGACAGAAAAATGTTCGCGCGTTTGATAGGTACGTCGAAACAGCACCGACACGGTCGAATAATTGATGGATAATTTCGATTTCGATACACATTGTTGCGCGTAACATGTCGAGCTAGAGGGGATGTTTTCACGCGAAGGCATACACCTGCCTAAATTTAGTCAGGGGTGCTTTCGTTGGCTTTCGCTAACAAATATTGAATTTTCATTAATCGTTATTGACTGAGCAATAACATTTAAAAAATTTGGCGCACAGTATCACCACGAGTCACTTTTTCGTTTAAACTTAAAATTAGAAATTTTTTGTAGCCGTCAAATTTAACCTAATTAAATCGCACTAACGCAGTGGAAAATTATTATTGCCAAACAGAGAATGAACATTGCGGTAAAAGCTTTCACGCGCATTGCGCATTTGTACGGATTTTTCTAATAATCCTATACTCGCGACGCTTGGGATTAAACAAACAGCTCTAAGCGCATCTGTTATCACGATGTGAGAATGACAAGAGTGATATGTGGCGGGATGCAGAGAGCGTGATTTAATTAAACATTAAAAGCCGCCTGCGATACAAGTAGGCCATTCGTTATGCGATGCCACTCTCCGATTCAATGGAGACTACTCATGACTACCTCGTTATCGTTGCATAAATATCTTCAGTTTCTTTCACGTATTATTAATGCATTTTTTAAAATTTGCAATATGAGAAATTTTTCTTAGAAAACGTTTTAATATTAATGAAATGATAATTACACAAAAATTTATATTGTATCTTATGCCGTTTAAGTTCAGCGCTGATTGTTTCTCTCTCTCTCTCTCTCACTCATGTTATGAAACAGCATTTCATATATTTTCATATATTTTCCTATCACAACGTACTATTATATGTTCTTATCATAACATTACCGATTATTTTCGCTCAGCTCGCTGTCTTCGAAAAAAAAATGCTATAATTTAAGTGCGGCTTTACATTCCGTTACAACTCCGCTTCCTCGCGAATTTGTTTTCTCTAGAGATTCGCGGGAATCTACGCAAAGTGAAATTGAGATGTAGCTTCTACTCATATTTTTTTTCGCTGACACAGCGTATATATTTCGCATTTATTTCGTATAATCCGAATAATAATACCGGAAAGATCGAATATTTGCGCGTATTTTTCGCGGAAAGATCAACGATTAGAAAAAACTGCTGAATGCAATGTCATTTTCAACGTAAATTATATCGTAATATGATCGGCATGCATCTCGAAATATAACTGGCGCTACAGCGGCGCAACAGTGACAGTGACAAAGAGATTTTGAAATCTCGCGAATTCTGTATTATTAATATAAAAACGGTATGATAACTTTAATAATTCAATTTGGAGAAAATGTAAGTGAATTGTGAATCGTAAGACATGCAAAATGAATCGTTGAGTAATTTTCTTAAAATTTTGAGTCAAGTAGAAGAAAAATATAAAAAAGTAAAGATAAAGAAGCCTCATTAGCTATAAAAAATCTGTATAAAGAAATTAACTTTATAACGCTTTATATGTAACGTTCAAACAATTTTAATTAGATTCCATTATGTTTTAATCTTAATTGTTTATTTTCGAGTTTTTTGATGTGAGATAAATCCTCATCATTGTTTACGATAAAGTATCCTTACAATGCAGAATATTAATAATATTAGGATATTTTTTGCAATACTGTCTTTCAGATACGGTAAACGCTAAAGTCATATGATCGAGTCGAAAGACCCAATCAATTTCGTCTTTTGACTCGATAACATACGACTCGATTTTTACTGTATCTAAAAGATAGTATTGCAAAAACTCCCTATTATCTCATTGAGTCAGCAACTTTGTTTATAAAATGTGCAAATCTATCATATAATGGACATGAAAAATTATTTAAAAGCGATGAAATCTTTTACAATTATTTATATAATTTATGTATCATTGGACTTTAAACGCGATGACGGCACCCGGGAAAAGCATAACTACTTTCCCGCGTGAATGTGAGATTCGTTGTAACATTATCAAGTTGAAAGTGCCAAGCGAGCACGTCAACATTCCGCGACACAAGTTTCAAGCGGAGCCCATGATTTCTCGTTACAAAGCTCGCAACAAAAGGCCGGAGGAAAACGAGCGGTGTAGTCATAAATAGAGAAAATTGCGCTTCACATGACACCGCGCGAATAAGTAATCTGCTCTTGCGATTATTTTCGCGAACTAGGAATATCAATCACAAACGCTTGTAGGCAAATACTCTTTCGGATTTAAGAGTTAAGCTTAGAATGTCTGACTGCCTAAATCCATAAAACAAATTGTAAGCGTAACGCGTTTTTAAAAAAAAGAGAAACAAGTAATGCACAGGTCTAAAATAGGATACGTATGTTATACAGGAAAAATATAAATCAAAAATAAAAATTCAATATATTCACCTCCGGAAAATTGCATAAAACACGGACTAGTATACTCTCTAAATAGGAATCAGTGTATTATTTACTGATTTGCAGTGCTATACTTATAACTGTGATTATTAGTGAGTATTCACAGTTATAAGTATGTATAATCAGTTAGTATGTATAATCACAGTAAGTATGTTTCTCAGTGATTTTGATTAAGAGAGGAATACTTTCACTAAACAGAATCAGTGCATTCTTCACTAAAAAACAAATGCATATATCACTGATTGATTAAGTTATAAGTATAGCACTGAAATTCCACTGATTTCGATTTAGAGAGTATGTGATATTTTCTGAAAATTAATAGCAACAATTCGACAGATCTGTATTCTGAGAAAAAACGTGCCTCTCTGCGGTTTCAAAAGATGTGCAAAACAAATGGCAAATACATGACTATCATCATAGTTTTCACCAAGTACAGGACTCCAACAATTTTCTTGATACTTTCCTCCCCAAACTTCACAAGAAATAATAGCTCAAAGATATCTTACTAAAGTCTGTTTTAGTGTATAATTCTTCAAGTTCGAACGTTTTTGATGGTAAGACAAGTAAACGACGTGTTAAAGATCCTACACGTGTGTCTCAAAAGTTTTCAAATTTTCATTAAAACTTACTTTATAAGATAATAATTATAAATTTTTATTTATAATCAATCGAAATACATACTTTCCGAAGAAACACAATTATGACGGTCATATAGCTTTAGAAAATTCCGCTGAAAGTTTTCCTTTGATATAGCTTCGATCGAAGTCTTCTGGATGTCCAAAATAGTATCGAACTACTCTTTCTTCAGCTTCATTTTTAGTTTCAGAAACAAAAAATAGTCACATGATGTCAAATCTGATGAATATGAGGAATGAATAAGGACTAGGACCGATTTAGAAGTTAATGATATTTGCTCTTTGTTCTATCGTGATTTTTCTACGAATGTAGTCATAAAGGTATTGTCGGTTTTATATTTGTGGTAAAACAATTGTTAGAGAGACCTCAATTCAATTTACAGAATTTGTGAGCAAAACTTCAACGAAGATAGTGCCTTATTTATATAGATAACATCCTTAACCTTTAAAGTGCACTTGGGGTATGACATACCTCAAAATTTTTTCAAACACGTTTTTCTAATACTTGCCATGCGAATCATTTTATTTTTTTTTTATTTTTTATTTTGCAAAATGAAAATAATACCAATTGGACCTTTTTTTAGAAACCTCAAACAATAGTCAGGAATTTTTTTTAAGTTAAAATAACGAATTATACGTTTGAAATAAACGTTTAAAATGGCTGGGGTATGACATACCCCCTGTGCACCGTACGTAATTCTGATGAGGTGTGCACTTTAAAGGTTAATATTGTCTGTACGAAGAAAATTCGGAAACTTTTGAGACAGACCGTGTATTCTGCGATTTTATTAAGCAATTAGAATATATTTTCATAGAAAAGATTACATATTTGTGTCAAGTAAAAATCCTTGAAATAAGTGTTCTGTTCTTGTTAAAGAATGATATCTTCAATCATATTTATCAAATTGTACAATATATCTTATAAATAACTTTTTTTCATCTTTCTTTGTACTAAAAAGTACAAGGCTTTTTATGCTACTAATTAGTATAACATGCTACAATATTATATCCGTTAAAATTGATACTAAAGTTAACGCGCGGAAATAACGAGACTGCTGTGATAACATTTTCGTTCTCAGCGTAAGCGTATGGGACACAATAGTCTTTGCACCATAACGTCATTGATTGTGAGATCTTTGTATGCTAGGATATGCATTCATAGATAGACAGCTATAGCGTATGTTATAGACAATGCAGCGTTGTTTAAACGATGAAATTGATAAATCGCAACCAAAAACGAGTAACACAAAAAATTCAAAATTAAAACAGAGATTTCAGTGAAAATCGCCGATTGATTAATATCGCTTTTAATTAAATTACATTCTATATTAGTATATACGTGAATAACCGCTCACATATAAATGCCGTAAATTTTCTATTATCGAATTTTAATTATCCGATAATGAACATATGGTCCACGCAATTGCCCGAGCATATATTGTTACACGGAGCTCGTGCGCCAAATTGTTGATTTAATTAACTATTAGAATTAACTATTAAGCCGTGAACAATATACACGAAGCATCGATGCTTCAGTCATTTCTGCTGCGTCAATGTAATTGACCAAGAGCCCGATTATAAGATAAATGTACATGCCGGGAATGACGCGCATGAATTGATGTCAAAATCAATCTTAATGTGAATATTACTGGCAATTTTAAAACGTGAAATTAATCATTTTATGGTATTAATGTTCCAATAATTATCAATAATTATCAAACTCATTTTACTTGTAATCATTTGGAAATCAATATCTTTTTAATAAAAGTTCAATTAGAATTTATTTTTTATAATAATTTTCTGTATTGATATATATGTAATAAAAAATTAATTTGTATTAATTACTGCTATCATTGCATCTTGATTATTATCGCAACTGTTTGTAATCGTTCTTACCGATAATATCTTTTAAGTTTCTTGCTGAAATTGAACTTTTACTAAAAAGATATTGATTTCTAAATGATTACAAATAAAACGAGTTTGATAATTAATGATAATTATCGGAACATTAATACCATAAAATGATTAATGCAATGCAAGAGACGTCGACAATTCTAAATGAGATTTTAGGCATTTAATTATTCAGAAAGATTCTTAAAAACAAGCTTAAAAACAAAATAATATTCCATCTGGCCACGTTGAAAGCCAAATAAAATTGCTTCCGGGATTGCGAGTGTTCTATCCTGCAAAAATTCAATTAAAATGTAACACAATTTTGCGTAAATTAAAAATATATATATACATAAATAAATTATTTCAATTATAAATTAAGCAAACTGCAATATGTACAGATTAATTATTTCATGTCAATCAGATTTTAATATAATCACATACAGCACCGTTAAGAAGGGAAACATTAAATTTTTTAAAATAAACCATACATAATTTGCAATAATTAATCACTTTGTGGATTATTTATAGTGAATTATCATGTTTCAAATTACATCATTAATATAGAATTAACGTAATATTGATGATGGCAAACAGTAGGAAAATGCTATTTATATCGAATGTATTATTAATTAAATAAGCATTTATTTATTATTCGGTTGTGTATGGACTCGTATCATTACACTTATCTTTCTTAATTATGTGTTTATCGGAGAACAGATTTATGGAAAATACGCACCTGGGTTTTAAATGTTTTAAAATACAGCAACTGCTTCATCATTAATACTCTTGCTTGATTCAAACAACATCTTTACTCATTTGATTTTGCACAAGTTTTCCAGTAAATAAACATTGAGCAAAATTTTTATATCAAATTAATATTTTTACATTTAATTAATTAACGTGCACGTGTTATGAGAATCCGATTAACTTGTTAAACAGACGCATCTCCTTTAAAAGAAAATCGGGGTCGTTTATCGAGACATAATCGACAATTATCGAGTGCTTTATATAGACTGATCCAAAAATAAAAAAAGGAGGAACTGTGTAAAGTGACGCGCATCGCTTATACACGTCGTGATATGCTTGTATACTTGCGATTAATTAGATAACTCGAATTACCGATGTTTTATCAAAAAAGATCATGGCAAAACGTGCGTCAGTAAGATGTTGAGATTGCGCTACTAAGAAAGAGATATACTCTCTTAAACTCGAGAGATTATTATATAAAGACTGACGTTGCTGAGGAACACCACAGTCGTTTCAGATAGAAAAGAGAGTGTGGGAAAGCCTTTTAAAATCTATTAATCGTATCTCGCAATCTCCGTCGTAAGCATACCGTTTTTTTATTCAATCAATTAATCTGTATAATTTAATATAACTAAAATTACATCTTGATGTGCACAAAGTATATAATAATTTCGATTATAATAAATTACAGATTGATCAAATAGACTATCGAGTAGACCTAGTCGATCGTGAAAGCTGGATATTAAATGAAGGAAAATCGACATAGAAAATCATTTACAATAATTCTTATAATTTTTTGTTTAACAACAGATCGTTAAATAAAAAATTATAAACATTATTATACCATTATATTATAAACAATTTTTTTCTTTGATTTTCCATCTCAATTATTACATTAAGATTAAACGGAATAATTGTAATACATGAGTGTCACTGCAGTATTTTAAAATTACGTCATATTCACAAATATTTCAAAATATAATAAAAAATAAATATAATATTACATATGTATAGAATTGTGAAGAGAATATGTATAGTAAAAAAAAAAACGGATTAATTAATAAATGTTGTTGGGATAGAATCTCCGAAGAACGATTAAACAAGTATATACAATATTTTACACAATATTAAAAAAAAAATTACAAATCGTTAATCGTCATCGCATTTTTATAATGACCTCGTGAAAATCGGGTCGGATTGTACGTAAAGTGGCCTGATATGGCACATATACATTCAAGCGAGACACGATTACTTTTTACTCTCGAGATAAAAGGAGGGTCGGTCGCTCGAGACAATCGACCCTGATCGTCACTCGATCGCGAACGAATATTAACACTACGCACACATCTAACGCCTCTTTCTCTTTTCTTAACTTAGTAGGGTCCAAAGATGCCGTTATCGGAGTTCCGCAAGAAAAAATTACTCTTCGTCTTCAACGCTTTCTTCGGTAAGTATACTATAGCACACACAATTATAAATACACGATATTAATTTCAACTGGATATTAATTTACATTAACAGCAATATTCTGCTCCTAATGACGATCATGTAAACAAAATTGCTATTATTTCACTGAAAATAAATAAAATTCTCTGCAATATTTACAATAAAAAAATTAAAAGTCTATCGATTGTGAAAGCAGGATATTAAATGAAGGCAAATAATAACGGCGACAAAGCTGTTTTAACCATAGTGAGAGGGTGATATTTTTAGCTTTTCAAGCCCGACTTTACGCCATTCATCCATACGATGCTTCAGCTATCTCTTTCTCGCGATTGTTTTATATTTATATTTCGCGTAATGATGAAATGTATAAAAATTCATTTAGATATAATCTAAATCTCGTTCTGTTTACGAAATTATTTTTACTCGCAGTATAGAAAACTATTGCTGCTACCGAATTTGTATAATTTATTTCTGTTATCATCATCGAACAGAAATACGCTATTTTGTAAAAATTATAAGTAAACGATGTCCATAATTTTGTTGATGTTAAATAATTATTTTATGAATCGGAGGAGCGATTGAAAAGTAATTTGATCGAAAACTATTCATTTTATCAATTTTATTTTAACTTATATATATATATATATATATATATATATATGTGTGTGTGTGTGTGTGTGTGTGTGTGTGTGTATATATGTGTATATATATATCACTTTCGGTATTGGGATTTTTTTTCCTGTACGATTTAATTCACGTTACTGGACAAACGCGCGCTTTACAACGACAACGAACGATTTCCCCGACATTTCGAGATAACATTTACCGCCCCCGCAGCGCTCGTTGGACAAAAATCTCTCTCGTCGCCCGTCGTTCCGTACATCTCGACAAAACAAATCCTCATCGAGCGCTAACATAACGAACGAGGTGTCGCTTCTTCCTTGATGGCTTTCTCGCCATCCCCTTTTGTAACTCCGCCATCCGCTCGCATTTTCGCCCAGGATTCTCTTGATTCTCTCTCTCTTAACGGCCCTATTTCACTCGCCCTCCCTTTTTCGCGCTCTTCACGAAAAGCTGCGCGGGCCGTATCGTTTCGACACGAATGAAATAGTGACCCATGGAGTTCGCTCGGAGGGTTGCTCTCGCGGTCTCTCCCACGGCTCTTTTTGAGGGTTGAAAGCGGAATCGGGGTTGCGCGCGCGAACGTGCAGTCTCCATGTGGTACCTATGTGTCGACCCATTCGGATAAGAGCGAAACAGAATGTATATCTATTTACGTGAACTGTGAAGAAGATAAACAATGGATGCCATCGAGTCCGGTTAAGGGGTCGCTTTGCCACATATGATGTGTGCACGTGTTCTAATTCCCCCGAATGTGCGTACGTGGAAGTGTCTTTCTATCAGAGTCGTTTCAAGAGGGCCTAACGTTACTTTTTTCTATTTCGAGGATCTCCGTATCGTATCATATCGGATGTAATAAAGTGGAATTGCGTTTGACATTAAATAAAATAGAAAGGAATCACGTTTGACATAAAATAAAATAAAGTAGAATCACGTTTAACATTAAATAGAATTTCCATTTATTTCATAATAAAGTTGTAAAAAAATTCCTCGACTACCGAAATGACGTTTTTTGTTCGCGCAATTTTGAATTGGAAATGTGATGCACGAAGAGTGAAAAAGTTATATGAGATTTAGTTTTCACATTAAAGTGAAACATTTTACGAACGTCAGTTTTGAGGCTACGTGAAAAATTTGTCGACTACCTAGATTAATCTGCGGTATCACGTTTCATTAAACCTTTATTAATTACATGTTTCTTGCATTTAGCAGCAATTGTGCTTTTTTCACGTTTCTTAGAAAATTCTAATGTCCCTTGAAACATTCGCA
>JANQDE010000166.1:154939-156571 GCA_037157785.1 Cephalotes varians
ATTGGCAATATTTTCTTTCTTGTTGTCCTAATCTGTTATTTCTTTAACAATATTTTTTAACAATCTCCCGAACTACCAATTTTATTTCAAAATTTTCCTTCTTTGTTTTGCATTTTCAACGTTCGAGATGACCAAAATACTCTAAAAAATTTATAGATAAATTTAAACATGCATTAGTTCTTCTGTAAAACTTTCTATGCTAAATATTTCATAGTAAGTGCGTGCTAGAATTAAGTACCTATTTCTACAAACGCATATCGATCCATCATCATCGACGAGCTAATTGTGCTTTATAGTGTGTAAATAAATGTCTTTGCAAATTGTAAAAGTGATTACGCTGTTTCGATACGCGACATCAAGAAAGGCAAATGGCGATCAAGATATTTTTTGTTGCGTTATATTTGCGTCGCATCCATTTTAATTGAAAGATCAATCATAAAATCTGTGAAAGTCTCTCTTCCTTGTTCTGCTGATTTTATTTTGAACATTGTTGAGTCGAATAATATTTGTTTGAACAATTTGCCGAAATTAATTAGCATTTGACGCCAAAAAGAGAGATGGAAAAAAGGGAGAAAAAAAAGGCTTCCTTCCAATCTGTGGAAGATATTTTGAGAACTGAAAAATATCAAACATGCGCATCTCTTGCAATTATGGTATTTTTTAAAGTGTCGCAATGTTCGTCTTTTACCGGTAATCATTATTCTTTAATTTTCTTTATACTTTTTCCCTTTACTGTAGAGCGAAGCTTTTTTATTAATTTAAATCTCTTTCTCTCTCTTTTATTTTGTTAGGAGCTCTCTTTTATTTATTTTTAGAGTGCGTTTCTTTGTAGAAGAGAAGAATTTAATTGCTATGGAAATCTCATCGCGTGTGCATGATATATTTACGAGAAAACGTATAAAAAGGAGAAAACAAATAAACGTGCGCTATTTGATTAACGATTATTCATGCAATGTTACATCACGTTATATTGTAAATCGAATCGCCTACATTATATGAAAATTGAATTTTATATAGACGATCGTTCGATCAACTGGCGCCAGTATTGACGCTTTACCGTCAATTACTATTTCATTGTGTTATAAATTTGTAATGGAAATTGTGTTGTATGTAATCAACTTCATTGTTTGTATATCACCGTATATTATGCAGCTATACATTCGTGTCAAACATATTATGAAATTAACGATAGATATTTTTCGAGAATTAATGATTGTGTCGTAATAATAGGTGTGTATCGTTGTAAGAGCAACTAAATTATTTGTGGAAAAAATGGTAATTTAATTTCCATATCTCATTTGATTTCTATCAACAAGAATCATTTTATGCGGCTGACGATCTAAAAAAATTGTATTCTTTAGATTTGCTTCAATTATCGATCACTGCCGCCGTAGAGAACACAACATATATCAAAACAGCAGTATGTTCGATTCTACTGAGTGTAAATAATGTTGAATCATCACATGCGAGTATTTTCTGTACTTGTTAGAGAAAGTGAATGTATTAATAATAACCGAACAGAATTCTTGTCCGCCGTAAATTACATAACAAACGATTAAACAAACGATGCGGCTATAAACTAGAAAGAAATATATGAATGTTATGAAATACGTTGTCAATTGAAAACGTCCA
>JANQDE010000166.1:156671-187472 GCA_037157785.1 Cephalotes varians
ACACACACACCCACACACCGCGCGCGCGCGCGCACACACACAGAAAGACACGGATTGACATGTTTAACGAAACAATTTATAATACGCGCACTTTTATTCGTAATTATTGTATATATGAAATGCTTAATGCATTTTTCTTTTGTTCGATAATTTTGATTAACCATTATATGCGACGATGAGGTAATTATACACTGGCGAGTTTCTACCATATCATTTATTATTATTTACTAAAAAATTATATTTATATATCTCATTCAATATCTTGAAATAATTTTTATCAACAATTTTTTTTCAGTACAAATTAGAGATTGCTGTTTTTTTACAGTCCAACTTCAATCCGATTTTATGATCCATTAAAAAAATTTTATGAATTATAATTTACACATGCTAAGAAAAGTTAAAATGACTTGTGATAATGTGTATGATTTCTTTTTGGAAGAAGCATGCCATATTAACTTGTAATAAACATGTATACGTAATATTATTGATCCTAACATATATACATAAATATATTATATAAATATCATAATATGTCTCTATATGTAAAAAAATTGATAGAAATATAATATGTATATATATATATATATATATATACATATTTATATTTATATGTATACATATTTAATGTGTAAAAATTAAAATTGCATGTTTTCTCTTTCAATAAAGATATCTCCATACATCCTCTTATTTTGTTATATTTATAACGAATGCATATTGTATTAGTATATGTACATACATAAATATATGTAATTTATACGATGATTCTTTCAACAACTATCACAAAATTATTATTAAGAAGATATAATAAATTAAAGAAAATATGGTCAGCTTATTATGATATTGTAAAATTGCAAATCATAAAAAATTTATACTTTTTATTTTATGCGCGTAAAATCATAAAAATCTTTTTAATCCTTCTATCAATGTATAAATACCCAATATTTATTTTAGACTAAATGTTAGAAAATTTTATGTTTTTCGAATTTAATTTACTCGCTTTAAATATCCATTCTTAAGGGCATTCTACAATATGTCGCAAAAATGCTCTTTAGAATAATAAGAAACAATATTAAACAGTGATCTCTTTCTCATTTCTAGCTGGAATTCTGAGAAGTTGAACATACTGTTCCCGGGTGCCAACTATTAATTATTTGCAAATATGAAAAATTGAAGCAATTAAAAGTTTTTTATTTTAAATAAATAAAAACCATTTTGATAAAATATAAAATGCTGTCTTCAATATTTCACTGCATTGTAATACATTGACCTCTGTGAAGTTAGCCCCACTTTTTCAAAATTTGAAAAAAATAAGCAGAGTTCTGGTTGCACTCTGCAGAGTTTTAGAGTTCTCTATCGATTTTAAAAATAGTTACGTAGATTAAAGCGGTGAAAACACCAAATAAAAGAACAGGATCGCCAACTTCACGATTCCGTAACTTTGAAAGGCTATAACTTCTTCATTTTCAAATTTAGCGCTTCGAGTCATAAGGATAATTGATAGAACTCTTTGGTCTATATGGACTTAGAAAACTTCGAACGCAGAATATTTAAAACGTTGTAATGTCCTCTTCAGAAGGCAGCTAGGACACTCAAGAAATTGCTTGTTTCCAGAAAAAATATTTCGAACACAAGAAAATTTCAAAAGCAGAACATTCAGAACGCTAGAATTTTTTTGTTTTCGATGTCAGCGAAAAATTTATTAAGGATAATCGCTAGAACTCTTCGGGGTGCTACCAGAACTGGTACCAAAACGCCGGATTTCCAAAAAATTTTTTTTATTTATACGAACTTAGAAAATTTTGAACGAGGAACAAAGCAATAGAACTTTTTCGTTTTCGATGTCAGCGAAAAATTAGTTAAGGATAATCGCTAGAACTCTTTGGGGAGCTGCCGGAACTCTGAAGAAATTATTGAATTTCCTAAAAAAATTTTCGGCTTTTAAAATTTTCTATGTTCTTGTGGGACGAAAAATTTTTTCGGAAAACAAGCAATTTCTTGAATGTTTTAGCTGCTTCCTGAAGAGAACTAGAACATTACAGCGTTTTAAAGATTCTGCGTTCGAAGTCCATATAAATACAAAATTTTTTTTGAAAACTCGATATTTTCTTGTGAGTTCTGATAGAACCCCCCCAAAGAGTTCTATCAATTATCCTTATGACTCGAAGCGCTAAATTCGAAAATGAAGAAGTTATAGTCCTTCAAAGTTACGGAATCGTGAAGTTGGCGCTCCCGTTCCTTTATTTGGTGTTTTTACCGGAATAGTTCCTTATGACTCTACGGAACTATTTCTAAAATCAGTAGAAATCTCTAGAACTCTGGGGGGGGCAACCAGAACTCCGCTTATTTTTTTCAAATTTTGAAAAAGTGGGGCCAACTTCACAGAGGAGAATGAGAAGGATCAGCAATTATTTAATTTGCAGATGAAGAAATTTGATTGGACGAAATATTTTGTTAATACCATTTCCTAATTGAAATTTTATTTTGTAAATCTAGTGTCGTAGCCATTACAGTAGTCATTGGTTCATAAATATTATCGATCCATCCAACGAAAGGTTCATTAGCGCTAGATGTGACTAAAAAAAGACATTAATCATTTTTCTTTCTAAATTTTTAATCAAATGTAGCTATTACGATATTTCTCAATATACATTATTATGTCCATTATTATTTCTGCAGAAGCACAAATTTATTTGTTACAAAATGTATTAGGAGTACAAATAAGTTTCCGCCGTTTTTTATAAAAAATTAAATATTTATTGTAACAGAACGGTAGTTTAAGTTTATTCAAAGTATTGTCCATCATTAGCAACCACTTTTTCCCATCTCTCAGGCAGCATTCGGATTCCACGTCTGAAGAACTCCTTATCTTTTGAGGCTATCCACGTATCAAYCCAATTTTTGGTATCTTCATATGCTGTGAAYCGCTGCTCCGACAGAGCATGTGCCATTGACCGGAACAGATGATAGTCGGATGGCGCAATGTCTGGTGAATACGGCGGGTGGGGTAACACTTCCCAATCAAGTGTTTTCAAATAGTKTTTCACCGGAACCGCTACATGYGGACGAGCATTATCATGGAGTAGAATTATTTTGTCGTGTCTGGAATAGTATTGAGGGCGTTTTTCCTTTAGAGCACGGCTCAATCTCATCAATTGTGTTCGGTAGAGAGTTCCAGTGATTGTTTCACTCGGATTAAGCAACTCGTAATACACCACACCCAACTGATCCCACCATATACACAGCATGAGTTTTTTTCCGTGAATATTCGGTTTTGCTGTCGATGTTGACGCGTGGCCAGGTTTTCCCCATGATTTTCTTCTTTTTGGGTTGTCGTAATGTATCCATTTTCTTCTTTTTGGGTTGTCGTAATGTATCCATTTTCTTCTTTTTGGGTTGTCGTAATGTATCCATTTCTCATCCCCGGTGACGATTCGATGTAAAAAACTTTTTCTTTTATGCCTGGCTAGCAGCATTTCACTCATGCATAATCGGCGTTCAATATCTCTTGGCTTCAATTCGTATGGAACCCAATTTCCTTGTTTATGAATCATTCCTAATGATTTTAAACGATGTGAAACTGCTTGCTGAGTGACTTCTAATGTGAGAGCAAGTTCCTTTTGTGTTTGAGACGAATCTTCCTCCAATAATTCTTCCAATTCTGCATCTTCGTAAATTTTAGGCCTTCCACTGCGGTCTTTGTCTTCTACATCAAAATCACCGTTTTTAAACTTTTGAAACCACTCACGACACGTTCTCTCACTCAAAGCAGCTTCATTATATGCTTCTACGAGCAATCGATGCGCCTCAGCTGCAGATTTTTTTAAATTAAAGAAATAAATTAAAAGTTCCCGCAAATGACGTTTATTTGGCTTAAATTTAGCCATTTTCAGCTAAAGAAAATTATATTTTATAACACAGAGTCACTAATATAGTAAGGTTATGTTGTTTTAGAACGAATAGACTAATTTTTAAGCCGGTTATCATCTGCGAATTCTAGCGGAAACCGTGCGCCGCGACACTTTCCTTAAAACGGCGGAAACTTATTTGTATACCTAATATTACATTATTAACTAACATAATTATTTAATATTAGTTGCATTATTGTAACTAATATTATAACTACAATAATTATGATTATACATTAAAAACATATTTTTTGAAATATGTGATATACATTTTTGCTCAGAAATTGTGATATGTATTTTTGTTCAGATTTGAACTTGCACATTCACATATTAACGCACATTAATTTACATATTATTTTTTGGAATATCGCAAGAGATACTTTCTCTATTGTTAAACGAGCAAAAAAAAAATGACTTCACATGTACATGCTAATTTTACTGACTGTGATATTAATAATTAACAAATAATTGATTAACACAATTTTTTTATACTTATCTTTAAATCGAAATTAATCTGTCGTGTAATAATGGCGTTCAGCAGAGAAAGCCGCTCAATGAACGCTCATGCTCTTTAATATAACTTAATATATTCTTATCTTTAGATCTTCGATGGATCTAAGTGTACAAACCAATCATAACAAAAAATCAATGAGCATTCACCTTTAGTGGTTTTCTCTGATGAATGCAATCATGGAATAATTTTATGGACATTGTATGATATTGCAGAGAAAACAATTTTGCAAGTATATATTACCAAATATACACAAATATGATTCAGTAAATTCGTTATAAGAAATTTATTAATTCCTATAATTAATTAACTATTTACTTATAGCAGGTCGAAATATTCCTATCAATAAGTCTCTGTCCTCGTTTCTCAGAAATTCTTCCGCAATTGCTTTCGTGAACGTACATATATTCGGCCATTTTAAGGAGATTCTGCGAAAATAGTTTAACTTTGTGCATCATAATAATAATAATATTAAATAATATTAAGTACTTTATTTTATACAGAAAGAAGTAAATACATACATAGTTATCTTTTTCTTCATTTCGTTTTCAGATAAAATATGTGTAAATGTAATAACATCTTTATGATTGATAGAATAAGTACAGAAATGTTCACCAATATGTTTCTCGGGAAAATTTGAATATACAGTTGATACATAAATAAGTAACTGTAAGATTATTTAACATCAGTGTTTATTAATTCTCTCTCTTTCTCTCTTAACCGATAAGTGTCTAGAAATCAATAACTCTTTTCAATTATACTTTCAATAAAAAAAAGGTTTTTTCGAACACAAAATCAAGAGTAATTATTTCCCATAATTTCTCAGGCGCTAAATACAATTCTGTTTAGCCATTGTTCTATCACGTCACAATTTTTTTGGTTTTAAAGTTAGAATTATTTAATACATTCTGACATCTTATATAACTACAATATGTTGTGTGTTGTAGAAATTTTATTGCAATCACAATTTAACATGTTATTAAAATTTTTGTTAGTTCTCAAAATAAATTTGTTGTGTTAATTATGATTAAAAATATTTTTTTTATATAGGATTTGCATCAAAGTTGCGATGTGTGTATAAATTATTAAGAATTTAGCAAATATTTTTTAATTATATTATTAAAACTTAAGTTTTTAAGTCATCGTATGATCTAATTTAATGTTAAAGTTAATAAATTTATAAAATTAAGTATCTATAACGGCTCAGTGAATTTAAAATTTAAACAATTTGAAAACGAGACATTGAGCCGAGCTAGATGTCAGTGCTATAATAATTATATTTTGACAAGTAAATACATAAAACAATACAAATACAGACGTTTCGGCTTACATTAAGCCATCTTCAGTGACGCTATTTACTTTCGGCGGCTTACATTTAAAGAAAAATATTACGGTACACGGAATCGCTCGTGGTATTTTTGTCCATAGAAAAATATGTAGGAGAGATAATGTGTCACCATGGTAAGACAGGGAGAGCGTTCGTTATTACACCTGTCTTTTTACAATGCTGTATGTCTATAGTAAATTCCAATGTGTTCATAATTCAATGTGTGTCATGTATGCTTTTTGCAAAATAGAGATAAAAAAATAGGTTGGTTATAGATTTTTACAGTAAGTGCTGAATAATGACAAAATCAACGATACCTGATAAATTCTTTTTAGAATTGGCCGATGACAGGTACCATGGAAGTGAGGGGACCGATGAGCCAACAAGTAAGGAGATGTGATAGATAAGAAGAGGAGGGAAAGAGCAAGCGGGGAGAACACAATTTGGTAAGAGACGCCTATAGAGGGGATAGTTAAAAAAGGGGAAGTATGCCTGGGATAGAAATTCTGCGTCACTTTGCTTATTTCATTCTTGCTTTTGTTTTAAAATGTGGACCATTTCAAAAATCAATCTTTTGTTGTGTGTGTATAATTATGTTCATGATCTAGTATTTGGACTTCCCTCCAATTAAATTCATGGTTATAGTTCAGTTCATGTTCAGTTGATGGCTGGAGATGACTGAAGGAGGACTTTTCTTTCTAATATCCGAGGTATGTTCTTGTATCTTTGTTTTTAATTGGCGTTCCGTTTGGCCAATGTAAGTGGCCTCATAATCGCGACATGAAATTTTGTATACTTGTCATTGTGAGACATCGAGTCTAATGAGTCTTTTCCAGCACTGAAGTATTTTTTTAAGATATTGGGTATGGAAAATCCTGTTTTAATATTGTATTTATTAATGGGCAGAAACTTTTCAGAAATAGATTCAACGTAGGGAAATGTAAAACGTTTTTCTTTGATCAGTTCTTGGATGATTGGTTTTTGTTTTTTTGTGGAATAGACATTTTAGTCTGGAGCGGATGGTGATTCAAAAATGAATGCTAACGGGTAACTATTATTATCTAATAAGGTATCAATGATTTCAATGAGATTCTTTTTATGGAAGCATGGATTCGAAAGAAACATTATTTTGTCAACAAGAGAAATGCCTTTCTTTTGGGAGAGTTGGTAATGTGAGTAAAAGTTAAGATATCTACCTGAGAAAAACGGTTTTTTATATAAGTCAATAATAATTCAATTGTTAGATATAATGTGACGTCCAGAAAATTTAGACGATCGCTCTCACCAATCTCCAAGGTAAATTGTATGCGTTCGTGAAACAAATTAAAAGTTTCCAAGACGTTATTTTAAATAGTTTGCAGGACACAAGCAAACACAAGCAAAGAAGATATCGTCTACATATCTGTAATAAAAAGGTAACCGAGTGGGAAGTAAACTTCAAGTAAACTCCTTCAGTCATCTCCAGCCGACTGAAGTACAACCATGATTTAATTGAACGGAAGTCCAATACTAGACCATAAACCACATTCACATTTTAAAACAAAAGCAAGGATTAAATAAGCAAAGTCACACGGAATTTCTATCCGAGGCATACCTCCCCTTTCTTAACTGTCTATCCCCTCTATAGGCGTCTTTTATCAAACTGATCTCCCCGCTCTTACTTTTTCTTTTCCTTGGCTTTTCCTATCACATCTCCTTACTTGTTGACTCATCTGTCCCTTCACTTTCATAATACCTGTTATTGGCCAACTCTAAAACGAATTCATCAGGTATCGTTAACTTTGTCATCATTCAGCACTTCTGTAAAACTCTACAACCTATTTTTTTATCTCTGTTTTGCAAAAAGCACATACATGATACACATTGAATTGTGAACACATTGAAATTTACTATGGACACACAGCATTGTAAAAAGACAGGTTTAACAACAAACGCTCTCACTGTCCTACTATGATGACACATTATCTCTCCTACATATTTTTCTATGGACAAAAATACCACGAGCGATTCACCGGAATATTCTTCTGTTTAAATGTAAGTCGCCGAAAGTAAATTGCGTCACTGAAGATGGTTTAATGTAAGCCAAAACGTTTGTATTTGTATTGTTTTATGTATTTACTTGTCAAAATATAATTATTATAGCACTGATATCTCACTCGGTTCAATGTCCCGTTTTCAAATTGTTTAAATTTTAATAAATTCATTCATTTTAATTCTTTTTAAATAAAAAACTTTTCTATACATAAATAATATTAAAAATTCAATTTTATTTTTTAATTTTTATATCTGTCATATTATTTTGAAATTATTTATGATTTATTTATAACTTTGACATTAAATTAGTATTTGATAAAAAAAAATGTTTTCTTTTTGCTTCATCCATTTTGTTTGATGTATAATTAAAAAATATTTAGTAAATCTTTAATGATATACGTAAGTTACAACTTTGACGACAATTATTTTATATTCACAATTGTTTTTAACTATGATGGACACAACAAGCATTTCTATCTAAGAGCTAAAAGGCTCAATAGTATACTTAATTTTGATTGTAGTGAAATTTCTTAAACACATGACATATTGTAGTTACAATATGAGAAAGTATATTAAAATAATACTTTTTTACAACTTTAAATTGCAAATTTTTCAAAATAGTAATAGAACAATTTGATAAACGGCATTGTTTAAAAAACTACTGGAAACCAATTACCTTCGATTATGTACATTTTTTTTTTTGTTAAACGGTATTAACATTATTAATATTATATTTAACGTTAGAAGAAGAATTACTTTTAAGGCATACATTTTGCGATATTCATAGTATTGGTAGATTTCATGTTCATTATTGTAGAAACTTTGATTTCTTCTTCAAAACATTCGCTGCCACATAGAAAATGATAGACATCTATATCAAAAATCAAGAGACACGGTAGTGTCTCGCGCCAAGTTCACGCGTAGCGCGAGATCCGTATATCTTTTTGTGAAACCAAAAGTTCAGACGAGCCGAGATTATCAGATCTCAACAACTGCTGAACCGATTGAGTTCATAATAAATTCAATTGATAGCGCATACCCAAATTATATCATAAAAGTATGCTTATTTTTATTGTACATGCTGTAGGAAAAAAATTATTATAATGTAATATAGAAATAAAAAATCGATCTCCGGAAAAATCTCCGGAATGTACTGTTTCGATTTTAGACATTAAGTGCGCTAGCGTCATTGATTGACAGCAGTGCTTACAAGGTGTTTACAAGATGCGTTCTGATATTCACTGCGAGTGCTCAAAATCTATAATTACGTAACGCGCACTGTAGATATTGAATACTCGCAGTGAATAACGGAACGAAGCCCAAATAACATTTATATACATATACTAAATTATTGGCTAATATTTTTACTAAACAAGTATATGTAGAGAAGGTATACCTAATATTTGGATTGAAGCCAACGATGCGCAATTAGAAAAAGACAATGGTCTAGAAATGCTAGAGAAATGCTATCTGTATTATTTTCTTACAAAAAATTGATAAGCAATTGCTGGTTTATTTTTTTGAGTATTTGACCGTGTCTCTTGATAAAATAAGTAATAAAAAAAAATCATTTCGAAAATGATGAGTCTTTTTAGTTTTATATAGTAAATATTGAAAAAGGCCATTATATACAAGTATATGTAAGAAAGAGAATGATAAAATTTAAGCTAATGATGCTTGAATTAGAAAAACGTGATCTAGAAATGATATAACATTTATATTTTATATTTTTGTAATATAATTAATTAAAGAACATGTACTGCGTACTGAAAATATGACGGAGGTGGTGGTGGAACCTCTTTAGCAAAATCTAATTAATTTATATATTACTAAAAGAAAAAGAAATAATATCTATCAAAAATTACCTTTTTTAAAAAAAAGGCACGCTCTTTTCATAATCAAAACAGAACAATAATTTTATTTGTCAGAAAAGCTGTCGTAACAACTTTTCAATTAAGATTTTTCCAAGAAACCCAATACCTCCTATAAAACAAAAAAGAAGTCAAGTATTATACATGTGTATCTTGGAAAAATAACTTTGGGAAAGTAAAAACTATGTAAAAATAATTAGTTACAGTTGCAACGTTTTTCTCTATCAGAAAGTAACTGGTTATCATTATAAGTTACCAATTCTGAAAACAATTATAGTTACTCAAAGAATAATGATTAGTTATTTTTCAGTTATTTTTCTGTAAGTTTTTTTTATATTTATTATGCGTTGCTATTTTAAATATAAAGAATTATATTTTAAAAATATTGCATTTCTTACATTACTAAATTATTTTACTATACACGGTTAAAGCTGGATCTTAAGTGCCTAATTATATTATTGTATATATTTAAGATACAAATTTTTCCGTTATTTTGAACTGCGCGCCGATAGTTTGTCGGACTCGCACGCAATTCTAAACTGAGCTAAATAAAGTCACAAATTAATTCTTTGATCTTCAATTAAATATTAGTGCTAATAGCATCTTAAAAATCTGTAAATAACTTACTGCGAAGAATTATTATCTCAGCCAGGGTTTGAACCTGGAACCTCTTGTCTATCCGGGGCAAGCGTTTTACCAATTCGACCGAGGCGTGTGATAATATTCATCGCAATAAGCGGTAATATTAAGAAAGCGTTATTTTTCAGGCAACGCTTATAATTGACCGTGTATAGGCAAATTCTCATTTGAGTCGATATATTCATTGACGTTCGGTCTAAAAATCTTTCTATTTACTTGATATTATAAATTATTTTATTTATTATTCAAAGGGTTATATTGTACTATTTTATATATAATAAATCACAAATAGTTTAAGAATTTAAAATAAAATAAAATAAAAATCATAATTAAGCAAAAAGAGGCCAATGACAATCAAGGCTAGATTTTATTTATGTAATAACAGCTTATGTAATAACATGTATGTAAATTCAAACTTCCTCAGTTCCGAATTGTACGTCGGATTTCAATGCTCCTAAAACCGAAACTATCCAAAATATCACGAATAATATTAATGATATAAATATGATGCTACAAGTATAATACAAAATTGAAAGAATTTTATTGCAAAAATATTATATTAGCCAGGGTTTAAACCTGGAATCTCAATATCTTTCCGGGCCGGATGTCTTATCCAATTCGATCATCGAGGTACATGATAATATTTATCACAATAAACAGTATTAAAAGAGAGGATGATAGGCCAACATATAACAAATAATAACAAATTCAATAAGATCGAGCAAATGAATACAACACAGTTAAACAAAGAGAGGCCAAAAATAAAAATTTATTTAATATATATATAATTGAATTAACAATTTATAGTAAATTAATATATACACTTAAAATTAAAATTATGGGTTCAATATTAAAAACTCTACATATTTGGATTATATATTACCAGCTAAAAGTTATAAAAATTTAAAAACCACAAATTTCTTAGGTTAGGTTTATATTGAAATATAAACAAAATAAATTGACGCTATATAAAAAGTTAAATAAAATTACCATAAAATAATATAATATTTAATTATATAAAAAACTAACGAATCAAATGAGATTCAATGGCTCCAAGAATAAATCAAAATTAATAAATTGCCTGTACGAACCAACGCAGTTGTTAGAGCGATAAATAATTATATAAAAATTATGCAATAAAATATTTGATAATATTGATAATGATAACATTTAATATTGATAATGATAATATTTAATATTTTCAAGAAAAAGAATATTTATAGTTAATATTTTTTTTTATTAACAACAAAAGTTTTGCTCATAAATATGTCCTAAAACCAACTGCAAAAAACATAATAACAAATAATTTGACTTATAATAGCTTATGTAGCATACTTATTGCGGGATTTTTCGGAATAGATTCCTATCGGAATTATTCAATTATTAGATTTTTATTTCTAGAGAAAACAGAATAAAATGTTAAAAAAAGGAGGGTTGATGAATCAAGCTGATTATTCGGGTTACAATTCAAATTTAATAAATTAATGACAATCAAACATTTCGACCTTGAATACAATCATCTTAAGTGAATATTTAAAACAATTGAAAAATAACAAACATAAATGAACAATAAGTACGCATAACAATAAATAGTTTTTTGATGATTAATTAAACGCTTAACAGTGATGTGATTTGTCGCCAATTGTTATTCGGATGAGATAAAATCATAGTTTTGTGTGTTTCATATACATCTAGATAACACAAAAATATCTGAAAATCCAACAAATATTCAAGTATTTCATAGATAACCTAATTTATAAATTCTCTGAATGAATTGAGGAAATGCAAATAATAATCTCGAAAACATTTTAAGGATATCCTAAACATTTGTAAAAGATATATAAAAATATGTTGCAAAAATTATATAGAAATATTAAGCATCAAGAAAGAGAAGTCCGCTTTAACCGAATAAAAGCTTCTTTTCCTGAATTGTTAAAAATTGTTATATATTTGCATATAAATTTTAATAATAAAAATATTTTGAATAAAATATAAAAACATTCTTTCTCTAGCAAATTTCCAAAGGCATTCTATAAATCTTTCCCGTATTGTATCATACTCTTTGGCGAACAAATTACGTAAAAACATAAATAAGAGAAAAGGCTATCAAATCTCAATCCAATATAAACTTTAATAAAAAATATATATTTTTATAAAAAAATTATTTATGTAGTTAATAATTTATAATAAATCTATAATAATCTGTAATAAAATAAATTTTTTAAATACGTAAATGTAATGCATAAAAAAAAGAATAATAAAAAATAATAACATATTTAATTTTAAATATTTTTTAAAAAATAAATATTTTTTAAGAGTAAAAACCTATTAAATTATAAAAACATAATTATTACTTGATTTAATTTATTTTATATTAATAATTAAAAATATTTTTGTTATATATTAATAAAATTATACAATATACGGGATTTTCAAAAAGTTTCCGCACTTTTTTAAATTCTATTTATTAGAATTTTAAAAACAAATTACTTCACTTTTCTACATAGTCACAGCGTGACAACTCTTATACTAAATATATATATATATATATATATATATACTACAAAGTCAAATAATTACAACTTAATTACTACTCCTTCCGCCCTCACCGTTTCCAACAAAAATATAAAATTGCGGAAACTTTTTGAAGATCTTTATTTTACAATGCATATGAGTTCATATTACATTATATATCATAACATTATTTGTAACAACAATTGTTATTCGTAATAATTGTATAATATTACAGATAACAATTGTTGGTTTAAATTTTAAATATTTTTGAATAGCTTTTCTTCACAACTGTTTTAAGAAAAAATATTTTTACTTTAATCGGATTAAATCTTCACAAAAGAAAGAAAAGGAAACATTGAATATTCTTAAGATTAACATTTTATTTTATTGAACTTATTGTATTTTGTATATAAATACCTGTGATAAAAATTGATTGTTTTGCATAAAATCTTTGTATTGGTGTTCTGTATGCTTCAGTTTCCGTGTTCTGTTCATTATCCCTTAATTAATACGTATGTTAATAAACAAACATCGCTTGTCAATATTCTTAATTTTCTGAATCGTCTACTTGATTTGACGCGGTTTCTCAAACTGAGAATCTTGGAAAAGAATGTTTCATATATCCTCCGAAAATTTAGAAGGGATTGAGAGGGAAGGAGTATGGAAGGATGCAATTCAGAAATCCTGTCTGGCAAGTATTCGCACACAGGCGCGTGTAAAGCGATGTCTACAATGAGATTTTAAGCCTTAAGCCGTAAGAAATTGACCAATCACAATCGAATATGAAGAGAATAAACGACTATAATTGGTCAATTTCTTGCGACTTAAGGCTTAAATTCTTATTGTAGACACCGCTTAAATCGAATGCATGTTTTATGCCTCGGAAGGACTCTACAACATTTTTTCCTGCGAGCAATGCGATTGTCGATCCGGCCTGGATCGTCATGCCGGTCCGGCACGGTAATGCCCCATGTTAAATTTTTTAAAATTGAAAAAACTATTCTATACGCATGGAAAAGTATATACATAGGTTTTTTGGGTCTATGATTACGATAATTTTATAACCACAATCTCCTTGTATAGATCGACAATCAAAATGATTATTTCAGATTATAAATGTTGAGATAATTTTATAACTGTATCTCATGACTGATCTGCGTCTATTTCCGAAAATATTCTGAGAAACATTATAAAATGATGATATATTGAAGATTCAAGATATCTGCTCAATATTATAATTTTTAACTCGACATCGGTTAGTACATAAATTGAATACGAATGCGAATATCTTCAAAATCAAAATTGAATAGAAGAAACAGCAATATTTAGTTCATTTTAAATTTTTATAATGTAACTACATGCTTATGTGCAATAATAATTAATAATATAATTATTATTAATAATAATTATTATTAATTATTGCTGATTATTTTTTTTTAATAATTATTAATCATTCTTAATAATTATTCGTTTCAAAAAATGTGTTCTACAATGGTTCATTTTCGGACGCATATATGCGTCATACCGGCCCTCTAAGGGTTAATATCTAAAAGTTACGGTAAACGCATCAGTATCAGTAAGTATTACTACCAGACACTTCTATTATTTCGATTTTTAGTTTGTTAGTATTTAATTTGTAGTTTTAATCTACTCCTTAACATCTTAACATTATCTTAACAAAGAATTTGCTTGTCTATTATTTCTGATATTCCGATTCTCTGATTGAGAAAGGAAGGAGAAGGAGTTTCTTCGAAAAACTTCACGCTCAATTTCATAGAATTTGTCGGAGAAGTCGGACAAGGAGATTGTTCAGGGGAATGAATTGGGAAGTACGATGGGGAGGGGGGGGATAGAAGGGATAATAGGTAGTGAATATTTTCTGTGTGAGATTGATGGAGAGAGAATCTGATTTCGGGCGAGGGGATGGTAAAAAAACTTGGTCTGAAAAAGATTGTGTAGAATAACCACTTAAAACTATTTGATTTCAACCAAAGTCTTCTCCTGAAGTTTTCGAACTCTTGTTTCGTCAGTTCCGGGTGGCCTTAGCAGTTGCACGAGATTTCCGGACCTTATAGATCGGCGAAACCCAAGCATCTACTAAAATTCAACCGTACCGTATATTGTCCGTATCGATATTTATTTATTTATCGGGGATTTATCTTTTTTCGAACCTTGAGGAAGCGTCGTAAAAAATAATAAAAAAAGAAAAAGATGGAACACTACTGATCGGCCGAACCGAGCGAATTTAGTTTATAGATCTCACTCTCGCTTCGTTGGCAATCGGGAATGTAGGCAGACGAAGCTGTTGACAAAATGTTGAAAATAAACAAAGTTGTTGGCAATCGGGATTGTAGGCTAACGGGATTCCCTCCTTTAATTACTATTACTATTTTATTACTATTTATTTATTTAAATTTCTTATGCTTTGAGGAAACTTTTGTTATAAAATAATGGATCTTTAATCGAGTACGAAATTTCTGGATTGGGAACTGAAACAGTAAACTATGGTGTATTTCACTCACAACTAACAATAATATGGCTAAGTGTCTCAAATTTTGCAGACATTTCGATTTTCAACTTTCTGTAGAAATATTCTAAAAGAATTCTAAATGGAACACTATTTGTTACAATTTATCACATAACATAAAATACGTATTTATCACATAATATAAAATATAAGAATAGATCATACGAAAGTTTATTGACTAGCAAGACATGAATAAGAAAATTTAATATAGAAAATTTAAATAAAATAAATTTCCATTTGTTCATTTCCATCGTTAATATGCCCTGAAGAATAAGAAAATGTTTAAATGTACGAAAATACAAAAAAAAAAAATTTCAAGCTTTAATATATTTCATATACTCATTTTTATATGATTAAAGAAAAATTACTTTAATTCCTACTTAATTTTAAAGTCTAATTTCTTTTAATAAAATTGTTATTATGTAATTTTTGTAATACATACGATAGTAGGGTATATACACCGGTTCTAACCCAGAAACTCCGAGAGGTGTGCGAGGCAGAGGGGGTTCTCCGTGGCGACGTCACGCGGGGAGGGGAAAGCAGGGCCCTCCCATCTAATTAATTAATTAATTAATTAATGGGAGTATCAATTAACATTTAATTTAGATAATCTAATAAATTAAAATTTTATTAATTTATTTCTTCGATTAGATATAAATTAAGATAATTTAACAAATTAGATTTAATAAAAATCAATTTATTTCTTCGATTAAATAATAACAATTAATTTAGATAATTTAACAAATTAGATTTAATAATATTCTATAAATTTATATCTTTGATTAGATATGACACATAGATATTTCACTAAAAATAAAAGTTGTCGCCGCATGTTTTCTCTCTCATTC
The DNA here is from genome assembly GCA_037157785.1 of Cephalotes varians. Lineage (NCBI taxonomy): Eukaryota > Metazoa > Arthropoda > Insecta > Hymenoptera > Formicidae > Cephalotes > Cephalotes varians. The sequence goes on from JANQDE010000166.1 coordinate 172,848, forward strand.
ATTGCGATCTCGTATGCGTTCTCTCTCTCTTTCTCTCTCTCTCTCTCTCTCTCTCTCTCTCTCTGCATATATCTATCATCTTCTTGGATGCGTTCTCTCTTGCATTGAATCGTACTACTAAATAGCTATCATTATTGATAGACTTTTAATTAAAGGGAAAGGGAGGGAAGGACTCGTTCCAACAAGGGAAAACAGAAACGTGCAGGTCTCGAAGTTACGTGACAAGCAGTTATATGTCACAGAAAATAGCGATAAAATATATTCTTTAGGATTGTGGAGGAGAGAAACAGAGATTAGAGTTATAATGTTTTGTTGAATTATAATTGTTTTATTTTAATAATTTGTTTAACTTATTTGAGGAAAAACCACGCGTTTTCTTATCATATATATCATGTATAAATCTAAACCGTTGAATAGAGGCAGATGAGAAGAAATGGAACATCTTTAATCTTATTTTAATCTTTATTTTCTTAGTTTATTTTTCATAGAACGCGTCATACACAATATTATCTGAGGCATATTGCATTCTATGTTTGATTCTTTATCATAAATCTTGCACAACTTTCTTTGATGCATTGCGTTTATTATTAATACAATCTCGGTGTAAAACGGTTACAAATTATTGAAAATTATCCTTTACAGCATATACATTTAACTCGTGCAATATATGCTCGACGCAACATTCGAGTTCGAATAAAAATAATATGGTCGACTATATACTATTATACTAATTTGTTTTGAAATTATTTTTTATGCGATTAATAGCATACACCTTAGATAATATTGTGGTTGATGCATTCCACAAAAAATAAATAATAAATAATAAATAATATAACCGTGGCAATCAGATAATCCTGCTTCATACAACGTGGGAGATGTTCATTGAAAGACGTGCTAACATTGAAAATCTTATGCAGTCAACCGCGCCTTCATCGTTATCAATTCGTGATCTGGTTACAGAACTCGTAAAAATGTGTGACACACATATAGTAAAATTGTCATCTCGCGATACTCGCATGTATACGAAGCCATAGTCGACCATATTATTTTTATTCGAACTCGAACATTGCGTCGAGCATTGCACGGGTTAAATGTATATGCTGTAAAGGAAAATTTTCAACAATTTGTAACCGTTTTACACCGAGATTATATTAATAATAAACGCAATGCATCAAAAAAAGTTGCGTAAGATTTATGATAAAGAATCAAACATAGAATGCAAATTAATAGCATATGCCTCAGATAATATTGTGTATGACGCGTTCCATGAAAAATAAACTAAGAAAATAAAGATTAAAATAAGATGTTCCATTTCTTCTCACCTGCCTTTATTCAACGGTTTAGATTTATATATGATAAGAAAACGCGCGGTTTTTCCTGAAATAAAGTTAATCAAAATAATTATTAAAATAAAACAATTATATATCAACAAAACATTATAACTCTAATCTCTGTTTCTCTCCTCCACAATCCTAAAGAATATATTTTATCGCTATTTTCTGTGACATATAACTGCTTGTCACGTAACTTCGAGACCTGCACGTTTCTGTTTTCCCTTGTTGGAACGAGTCCTTCCCTCCCTTTCCCTTTAATTAAAAGTCTATCAATAATGATAGCTATTTAGTAGTACGATTCAATGCAAGAGAGAACGCATCCAAGAAGATGATAGATATATGCATAGAGAGAGAGAGAGAGAGAGAGAGAGAGAAAGAGAGAGAGAACGCATACGAGATCGCAATGAATGAGAGAGAAAACATGCGGCGACAACTTTTATTTTTAGTGAAATATCTACGTCATATCTAATCAAAGATATAAATTAATAGAATATTATTAAATCTAATTTGTTAAATTTTCTAAATTAATTGTTATTATCCAATCAAAGAAATAAATTAATTGAATTTTATAAAATCTATTTTATTAAATTATCTTAATTAATATCTAATCGAAGAAATAAATTAATAAAATTTTAATTTTATATTATCTAAATTAAATGTTAATTGATATCCCAATTAATTATTAATTAATTAATTAATTAATTAATTAAATGGGAGGCCCTGCTTCCCTCCCGCCGTGTAACGTCATACCCCCCGTGACGTCATTTCCCCTCCCCGCGTGACGCCCCTTGCCACAGAGAATCCCCTCTGCCCCGCATCCCCCTCGGAGCTTCTGGGTTACGCCGATTCTACAATAGAGTCGTAAGTCGTAGGCCACAAGAAATTAACCAATCATAATCGACTATTCTTTTTACATTTGACTATGATTGGTCAATTTCTTGCGGCTTACGATTTACGACTCTATTGTAGAACCGGCGTTAGAACCGGTGTATGTACCCTACTTACGATTATATACTTTGTTAATGTTGCGCAAGCAAATTTAATTCGATAGTATCACCGTATACTGACATAAGTCTCCCAAAGCAATATTTATTTCTTAAAAATATTGCACTTTATTAATACTGATAAAAACACCGTTTAGACGATTAAAAAAATAAAAATCTATAAAAAGTGTGAAAAAGGCACAAAGATTTCAAAAATATAAATTAAAGAAGGGCTACGTGCCAAGCGAGATGTATTGCTTAAAATTGTGTCAAGTACAAATAGGATAAAATTAAAGAATAGATTTAAACTTTTTCAAACGTTTCATATCGGGTCATCCTCAGTGAAAAACAAATACAATAATAGATTAAAAACAAAGATGATCAAACTAAATTAATAATAAAAATAAAAATAAAAATAAAATTAACATTGAGAACGCAAGTTAAACTAAATGCACAGGGTCAAAGTATAAAAACATGTTAATTTCCTAGACACCAAAGTTACGATCAACGACAGTGTAATCACCTTTGATTTATACAAAAAAACCTACTTCATCTGGAAGATATTTAAATTTCCATTCACACCATCCAATTTCTCATAAGCGAGGCATTATCTATGGAATGATGGATAAAACGATTTTATTATCCCACCCCCGTTTCCACCAAAAAAAATCTGATTGAATCTATTAATGTCTTACTCAACAATGGCTATCCTCTGCCTTTTATTTTTAACACAATTAGATCCAGAATTGCCTTACACTCAAAAAAAGAATATTTATCTGTTTTTAATAACCTTTCTGACAATACTGCTGACCATACTCCCAAAAGAGAATTCTTCACAATTCCTTACCGGGGTACCATTTCTGAAAGTTTCATTCCGATAATTAAAAAATATGGGTTTGACTTGGCTTTCTCCATTCCTTCCACCCTCAGTTCCTTCATAAATGTGGGAAGGACAATCTGGATTTAACGTCACATCAAGGGGTTGTATACAAGATTTCCTGTCAGGATTGTGACGCCTCTTACATCGGTCAGACTAAGAGACAACTTGGCACGAGGAGTAAAGAACACGCCTCTGATATTAATAAAAAGAACGGTCTCCTTCGGTTATCTCCGAACATAGACTTAAATTCAGGCACGATTTTGCATGGGATAATGTCAAAATTATTGACAATAAATGGTCTTATCCAAAGAGATTAATTTCTGAAATGATCCATATAAAAAAACAGCAGAATGGACTTAACAAGCATAGTGACACAGACTTACTCCCTATTTCCTATACTCTCATCCTTGATCTCCTTCTCCCTTCCTAATTTTTACTCCCGCTTTTCAACCTTCCCCTTCCTTCTCCTTTCTATTTCTTTCCCCCCTGTCTTTCCACTCCCTGTCTTTGCTATCTTGTATTCATTTCTTTATTAACGCTCAGAACTGCTACACTCTTAAAACTTCACTTTGAAGATAATGTAACTCAACCATTTACTCGACTTTTCGCTCTCGGCACACTCGTCGATGTTCCCCTCAAGGTACGTTTCATGACCAAGATCATTTCTAATTTGATATTCGCATTACAATACAAATTCGTGTCTACAATCAGACAAGGGCCTCACCACTATGATAATTTCAATCAAATTCTCATCAAGTTCTAATCTCACCTCATGATCGTCAACTTGAGAGGAACATTGCAGTTTCAATGGGTCAAACATTACCAATCGACAAGATGAACAGCTCTCTCACACAATCTTGCTAGGGAGGTATCCTGCATAAGATTCTCTTCCACGTAAGAAACACGGTTTCCGATGTGCAGAAACTAATAGTGCAGGATACATTTTTGCTCGCATGACCTCCGGATTGTTCCGTTATTCCGTTTAAACATGTTTTTATACTTTGATCCTGTGCATTTAGTTTAACTTGCGTTCTCAATGTTAATTTTATTTTTATTTTTATTTTTATTATTAATTTAGTTTGATCATCTTTGTTTTTAATCTATTATTGTATTTGTTTTTCACTGAGGATGACCCGATATGGGTTTGTAAAAGTTTAAATCTATTCTTTAATTTTATCCTATTTGTACTTGACACAATTTTAAGCAATACATCTCGCTTGGCACGTAGCCCTTCTTTAATTTATATTTTTAAAAATCTATAATTTATATTAAGATGAATCATAAAATAGTAATCTAACCTATTCCTTATATACTGTCTTGCTACATTTACATTTTACGAAACAGCATAAGGTATGCATATAAATTAATATTTTTTATTGATGTGAAGTGATTCTAAAAATCTTCATATATTTTCAACTTGTAGGTATTTTGTACAGACGATTCCTTTGTAAAAGAAGGAAAATAAAAATATGTATTATTGACTATCACCAGTTGAGTTTTAAGGTTTATTTCGTCAGACGCTCATTTTTGCTTATTATATAAAAAAGTTAATTATCGCAAAATTCAAAATAGTATTATGAAAAAACTGCTATATTATCTAATAAATAATATTTTCCAGTCTGTATTTATGTTTCTAAAATTTTACTTCTAGCTTTTGTTTTAAGAAATATGTACTAAAAACGAAGTGATATGACAGTATCGACGACCTTCTCTATTGGTACAATTATTTCTAAAACAATACGTATTATTGTGTGATAAGAAAAACTGTATTTTAACTTTTAATGTTAACTTTTTATTATGTACTACTTACCATTACTATGTACCATTAATGATTCTGTAATTTTATTTTGAAAATTTTATTAGTGTATGTGTGTGTTCTTAGATTAATAATTATTTATGTTAAAAATAATTACTTATGTTAGCGTGGTGAAAAATACGAAAATTTTGGACTAAAAAACTTATTCATTCACTATCGATCTATTATCAATCTTTTTCGTCTATCCTTTTCTTTGTTTTTTACCCTACGTTTGTTTTCATTGGTCGTAATAAAACGTTCATATATTTATATTCATTTGCCTTGTTGAATATATTAATTGAATATATTCTAATCCCAACAGGTTATGGGACCAGTAATTGAGATAAAACATAATATTATACAGCAATCAGGCAGGCAAGTTAATAGTAGAAAGGATAAATTAAAGGATAAGAAGGAAAGGATAAGTTATCCTAAAGTCATGTGTAATAAACGATGTCACATTTGCATTAACAGTAGTAATGGCGTCGGCTAATATAGTTCAAGAGAAACTGGAGGATAGAGAAAACTTCACTACCTGGAAATTTGCTGTGTAAGCGTTACTTAAAAGCGAGGATCTTTAGAAATGTATCGAAGAAAAACCAGAGTACATCGCTGATTTGAAGAAAATGAATAAGGCGAGAATTAAGATAATTCTTTCACTGAATAAGCGCAATTATAGTTATGTTCATTTACGAAATTGCTACTCTAAAGGCCGCGTGAAATTGATAGAAACCTTCAAAGACGGAGTCTTGACCAGAAAAATGAGTCTGTTAAAATCAATTAAAACCTTCTAGTCAAAGTACATTATATCCAACATTGCAGTAGCCTATGAAGCAATCTTTTGCAAGAGGATGCTGGAGAGATGAAATTATCGACATTACAGATTCGAACTTTTTTCGATCTGGCTTTGCATAATTGAAAATTTACACATTTCTTTTTACACTTTTAAAGTACACACATTTCTTTTTACACTTTTAAAATACACACATTTCTTTTTACACTTTTAAAGTACACACATTTCTTTTTACACTTTTAAAATACACAATAAACTATGGAACATATATGTATAATTTTTATTATTTCAGTTAACTTCAGCATCTTCTTAAATTACGAATATCTCTCGTTTTCGCTGAAGATCACAACAGACACTTCGAATATCATTGATGAAAATGTCAAGGAAATGCAAAGAAAAAACTGGATTCGACCATAAAACAATAAATGTTTTCAATTTAATATGCGTTTCGTAATTACCGCGCTGCTGCGAACGTTTGAATCGTCCTAGCGGAGCAGAATTCAGACAGATGGAAGCGAGAGTGAGGGGGGATCGAGTTCCGATCCGTCACGAGAGCACCGCACTCGGGGAGAAAGATACGGTACCTCGAAGGATTTACACGTGTCTCTGACTGATTGTATCAAGAATATATACTTGGGTTATATTAAGAACATTTCGACTACAATTACTGATACCCCTCCGCTCCGGACTCCTTACATACACAACAAAATAAATAAAATAAATAAAATAAATAAAATAAAATAAATGGAGAAGCGCCAAATATAGTCTAATTTTAGTGTCTAATAGCTCAGATTGCAACATAGAAGTCATAAAAATACAAGGATATCATCTATCTTTCGATAATGATGCCATAAAAAAATCTTATATGTATAAAGTCATAAAAACTATGATTATTACGACTCTGTTCTACACATGAGATTTTTATGTAAATTTTAAAACTATTTTTTTCCAGTTCTACATGTCGCTAAACTGCGCGTTAAATACTATTGAACTTGGAAAGAAATCATAAACTAAAGCTGGAATAGTAATATCAAAATTTAATTGGTCGTCAATTTAATAATGATGCTAATAAGCATCTTAAAACACTGCACAAAACACAAAAGAATTTATTAAACAAAAAATATATAATATGGCGTTGAAATGCTCGTTATGATAGTTATGTGAATTACGTCATTATTTTCACTGCACTCTCTTTTTTAAATAAACTAGACACCACAGACGCGCGCTTCGCGTTTAGTTTTTTATTTTTTACTCTTTTTATTATTTTTTTTAATAAATTGCAATAATAATCTTCTATTAATGCACATGTCTATAAATTGACATTTGCTAACTCCACGATGCTCACGGCTGCTCACGAAGTTAACGCAGAGAGAACCAATCAACATTGCGGAAAAGCGACAACAATACTTCGATAGATGCGAGTAATCATCCCTTTTTTAGAAGTGGAAATGAAAAGCAATATTAATAAGTGTAAGCTATTTATTAATGTGATGAGCTCTTGAAATATTAACAATAATCAATTAATCTTAGAAGGACTAATAAGAGCAATGCCGCAGTTAACAGAGTGTAATCAATTAATTTATTATCTATATTTACAGACGTTTCGGCTTTCCTTTAAGCTATCCTCAGTGTATGAAAGTACATTCTTGTCAACGTTCGATGTTCAAATAGGTTTACGTTAATAATGTCAAACATCAAAAACATATCTGAATGTCACATCGTAGATATCGAAAATGATAAACATCAAATCACAAAAAAGTGCGTTGAATATACAATCCGACACCGAACTCTTACAACAGACATATGTCAAAATATTGAATAAAATCTGAGAACTGTGTAGCATTGTAATTTTATTGTTAAATTTTATGATTATTTTATAAATCGATCTTATTTTCACCGTTTTATGTTATCATTTCACGCTTTGTATGTCTATGTTAACAATCAAAATTACCGCGCCGCGCGTCCCGCGCGCACATTACGCGCGCCGCGCCGCGCGTTCCGCCGTGAAGTTTAACATTCAGATGTGTTTCTGATGTTTGACATTATTAACGTAAACCCATTTGAACATCGAACGTTGACAAAAATGTACTTTCATACACTGAGGATGGCTTAAAGAAAAGCCAAAACGTCTGTAAATATAGATAATAAATTACATTAATTGATTACGCTCTGTTAACTGCGGAATTGCTCTTATTAGTCCTTTTAAGATTAATTGATTATTGTTATAAATGAAGAGAATCCTAAAAAAAACTCCAACAGAAAAATGCTCTCTAAACCATCTAAAAAAAGTCTAATTTTTAGCTTTATCAATACTTTTAATTCCATTATCAATCCAGTTGTATAAAAACATGTATAAAAACAGTTTACAAACTTCGAGGATGCTGGAATAATGAAATTATCGACATTAAAAATTCGAATTTTTTTTTAATTGACTTTACAGAATTGAAAATTCTTTTATACATTTAAAATACATATATGAAGTACATGAACTACTCAACACTCAACTTAAGCTTAAGAATAAAAAAAAATTAAAAAATTATACAATAAAATTATATAACAATTATACAAAGATCCACAACATTTTAAAGAAATTCAATAGTTATCATCATAGATTAAAGTTTACAATGGAATCAGAGGAAACTGTCGTCTCAGTTTTCTCGACATCACATTAAACATAAGAAATAACAAAATTATTACTGACTAGGTTCACACTGACTGGGACACAAAACAACATTTTCTGGCAGATACTTATCGTTTTACTCAAACCATCCTATTTGTCATAAGGTTGGCACCATCTATAGTCTTGTAGCTTTCGTGCAATTAAATTATCATATCCGTCATTGCATGAAAAAAATCTAGAATTATGTATAAATATGTTACTTGACAACGGTTATTCTTTGGATTTTTAATAAAATAAATTTTATTTATGGACTCAGGATAAGTCAAAGGAGAACTTTGTCGAGACGCATTAAGGTTAAATAAACCGTGCTCAGCCGAAGCTAAAAAATCGTTTTCGTGCACGGACTGCGAAAAGTAATCTCATCATGCCTTCAAGCTCAACTCTCGACTTTTTACGTATTGAGTTACTATCAAAGGATAACTATGATACTTGGCGGATGCAGGTGGAAGCTCTTCTCATCAAAAATGATAGATGGGAATATGTGATCGGCGAAAAAGTCAAACCAGAGCCAATAGCCGGAGATGAACCGGCGAGTACTGCGGCGAATACCGCGATTGATGCATGGAGAGTAGCTGATAGGAAGGCGAAATCCGACTTGATTTTGTCAATTTATGCGTTAGAGCTCAAGCAGATTCGAGGCTGAGAAATGTCTCGTCAAGTGTGGCTCAAGCTGGAATCAATTTACGCATCCAGAGGTTCCGCCAAAACTCGGCGACACTATTCAAGCAGCTAATCCTCCAGCGCATGCAGGAGGGCAGCAATATGAAAGAGCACATGGCAAAATTTTTCGAAGTTGTAAATAAATTAGAGGCTACGGATATCCAAATAAATGGAGATCTGCTCACAATCATGCTTCTCTATAGTTTGTCACCCTCATAAGAATATTTTCAATGTGCGATCGAGTCAAGGAATGGACTTCCCTCAGCTGAGGTGCTCAAAGTCAAGATCATCGAGGAAAGTGAGGCGAGGAAGCTGGCAGTGAAATTGTCACGGCAATGGCAGTGCGCGCGGGAAGTCGAGGGAGATTTCGACGTCCCACGAAGAGCAAGGAGGAGCAGAAGCAGCCGACGAAAGAAAATGGAATAATTTCAAGGAATCCTGGAATAGTTTCAAATGCAACACAAGGTAAATGTGTGCACACAGAAAAATGCAGAAAAAGCCCGGGATCGGCCGAAAGATAAAGTGAAACAAAATCTATCCGTAAATGCGGTGGATGACGTATGTATGTCATATGTCGATCCACAAAATGGATCGAGTGACGGTGACCATAGTGTGACAGGACCTGGATTTTGGACAGTGACTGCACGGCCCACTTGTGTGGTGACGTGAGAGTTTGTTAGTGCATCGGTGAATCCCCGCGGAGCAAATTGAACTTCGCGAGTTAGGCGTCTGCAGATGTGAAAGATCGCAGTGTCGTGAATGTGTCGGCAATCACTGATCAAGATACACGAGTGGTCCAGGACATTCTGTTTGTACCAGACTTGAGAACGAATCTCGTTTCGGTTGCAAAGATCATCGATAAAAGACACGTAGTGATATTTTATTATAATCAGGAGTGTGTGACTGATCAGAGTCGCAAGGTGAGACTCGCGAACCGCAAAAGGGATTTGTTTTACGTCAGAAAGGGTGTCGAGTACGCTAGGGCTGAGATCGATTCAACGTGGAATAAGCTGCTCAAGTGAATATCCGTTTTTTATTTGAAATAACCCAACATTTGTTGTTGTAAAGTCTTCGTTGTGTAACATGAAGGATGAAAATGCTTGGAACATATCCTAGCATATTTGAGGATTTATGTTTTCTTTTCCACATACTTCACGCCATTTAGCAGCGATTTCCGGATCTTTTGGAAAGGAAAAATATTTCACTGCACTATTARTTTTTTTGGTTTTTGCCAAATAATTGCCACAACCTCTTACATTACAAGTCATAACTCTCAAGAATTGATACGTGTCCAAATATACGTATCTAAATACGAAGATCGATCGGATAATAACCTAATTGCAAAATCAAAACTTGCTAGTGGCCATATTGGATAATGACCTACTATCACCGATCTTAACCCGACTGTACCCGAGTGTGACGTAGTCTTGGACAACGCGCAGTGGTCTGACGCGAAATGAGCATACCCTTGTCTTTATATCATGGCATTATCCAATCAGGGCTCGGTGTCAAAGCGCCGGTGTCTGCATGAGGATCCAGCGTAAAAGACTATTGTATGATGCAGAAAATGTGTCACGCAAGGTGCATTTTTTATACGTTTTACACATTAGTTGAACTGGCCGTGATAAACCCATTGCACGGATAGACGGAGTATCTCTGTGTGCGTAAGTGAAGAGGGAAAATCACGAGTGTGCCCGGGCTTGAAATCGCATCTCTGAGAGCGGCCAGTCCGTCCTTTTTCGTGGGACCATCAGAATTCCTGTACACCAGCAAACCTAGTTCCATTTTAGCGTGCAATACTATTGCATATTGCCAATAAAATCGCAGCATCGAAATTGAACGTTTTGGACATCTGAACTCTCGCGACTTAGTGAAGGTTATTCGCGAAAGAGTTGGCGATTCTATTGACGTAAATGACATTGATCGGCTGGCGCGTTGTGATGTGTCTAAGAAGAAGAATCCGGGGTTAGAACCGGCCCTACTATGCTACTTGCATGCATCAAACATATCAACATCAAGTATCACTTCGTGCGTGAAACAGCAGCCGGAATAATCAAGTTGAAGCATGTCCCAACAGGACAAATGACTGCGGACATCTTCACCAAAACGTTGCCGCGCATGGACCACTTGAAATGTCTGGAAGAGCTAGAGATGTGGATAACAGATAACGAGGAACATCCACGTGCATCTTTCTCAAGATTAAAAGATAAAGAAATTATTTGTACAAAGAACAAAATCTACGACAGCTGCAACTAACATTGAGAACATCATTTCCAACATCGAACATAAAACTTTAGTTCTATCATGCATAAATCCAATCTCAGAATTTATGTCCTCAAATATAGATAGCTAAAGAATTATAGGATTCCGATGCCTAAATAAATTAAGCCAGACAAAACACATAAAGATAAAGATCATTTATTATTAAAAAACAATGTAATTTATAAAATTTTTTGCAAGAATTGTGAGGCTACCTACATAGGCCAAACGAAAAGACTACTAAGAACTAGGTTTAAAGAACACAAAAATAATTTAAAACAAGATTAGTCTAGATACTCGGTTATCTCCGAATATATAGGGTAAAGGCAGTGAATATGGAATATCAATTTTTTAATTAATATTACTCCGATACAAATGCATATGAAGACTTCTAATAAATGTAGAACTTTTAAGCAACATGTTAGCTATAACATCCAATAATTGAAAGTCTCCGAAATTTAAGTCCAACTTCAGTATTTACAAAAAAGTAAAAAGTGAGAAAATGAAGAGGGTAAAAAAATGGGATATAATATGGAATACTAATTAAATTTGAGGAACAATAATAAATAACATAAAAAATGAAGTACAAATTTATTTTTTTATGTAAATTGAAATCGAAACTGTTAAAAATCATACATTTACTGTACAATGTAGTACTGTACAACATAAATAAAATTACATTATGAACATGGACAATAAAATCAAATCCTAAATCGTTAAATTATTAAAATAAACATTTACATCAAAAATATTCTTTATTATTTATAAAAAGAACAATTATATTCTCTACTCTTTATTCCATAATAATTCAATTATTYCATATTACCAACACATCTTAATATAACACACTCTTCCCATTTCAATAAAGAGTTACAAATCGCAATTAAACGGCATAATATTATTCATGCAACATTATTAAAAGCGTCTATGTTCTATAAACATTAAATAACTTACAGTCAGCTTGTAAGAACACTTTTTAAGATAGTGCTATCACATTTTCAGAGCAACAAAAATAAATAAATACTTATATTAGAGAAATTCGTTGTCGCATCGAATTTATTATTTGATGTGGCACGTTTGACAATAATTGCAACAACTTCCAGTAATTTCCACTAGAATGCAACGCTTTGTTTAAAAAATAAGTCCCTATTTCATATTAGTAACCTATTCCATATTCGCTGCCTTTACCCTAATTGAATATAACCATTCCATTGATTGGGATAACACTAAAATTATGGATCGCGAATCTAATTTTCATAAAAGAACCGTTTCAGAGATGATCTATATAAAGAAACAAAAAGATGGCTTAAATTTAAATAGTGATACCGAGTTACTTGACGATTCTTATTTCATTTTGAACGAAATGGCTGAGTATTAACGTTTTTAAGAACACAATGTATTTATCTCTATTTGTCGAACTATCATGTAAAAATTTCTCACCCTTATCGCAATAGGACCAGATACATTCTCTAGATAACTGTTATTAATTAAAATTCCGAATTTACTGTAAGTTTAAGCAATCTACATTTTAATATAATCACATTTACATCATATTATTTTATTTTACTAATAAAAAAAATTTTTTTTTATTAAATTTTTCCTATTTATTTTCCCTATTTTTATTAAATTTTTCCTGGTATAGAAAAATTATTTCACTTTATTAAATATTTCTACGCTTACTCTTACTTTCGACTTGGATTAATCCCTTTATTCTTTGTACTCTATATAAATTTATTGAAGACTGAAGAATTTTCTTTTCTTCAAGAGAAAATAATTCTCACGGAATAATTATTGGAACCACACAAGATTTTTGCCTCTAAACGCTAATTCGTCTTGGTTCCTAAGAATATGTAATGACCCTCGATAAATAAGAATAGCAGGTTAATTAATCTTTGTAAATTTTATAATTTTATTTGCTCTGATAATTCTTGTATTATTTTTTCACATGTAATGTTGTCCAGCTTTGACTTCGATCTTGTCATCTATGTCACTTCACTTATGTCCATTGTTCTTTTATTTATTTACTCTGTTATTTATTCACTTTATTATTATGACTTGATTTAATTGTTTCTATTGTTTATCGCTGAAAAAGACTTAGTACAGTCGAAACGTACATTTTAATCTTTCATAATTTTAAATTTTGAATTAAATTGTAATTACATACAAAATAAAAATTTTTTTCAACATCTTTATCTGCTTGTTTTGGTCGTAACTTCAAACTTTATTGCTTTGCTAACTTTCGAGCGTCATATATTACCTTATTTTATAAAGTTATATATTTATTGTATATATACATGATGTCCGTTAAATGGGTAGGAACTAGGGTTGAGAACATGGAAGAAGTCAAAAACAACAAAGAAGAATCTTATACCATTTTGCAGTTTTTGTAATAGTTAACGAGTTATTAATTATTAAAAATCGCCGTATAAGTCCGGTCTAATGCAAGCGCGCGAGATACGACCGTCTAACCATCGAGGTTGCTAGGCGCGCGGGGAGTTGTTTACTACGGCAATGACTTCACACGAGCGGCACGTAACGCTGTTCTGAGCTATTGATAGTTTCTCACCTTCTTTTTATCAAAATAAAATTTTCTAATGGCATAAAAAAATGTTTTATATGTATGTATGTGTGTAGATGTACATGCATACATGCATGTCACAGAAAAATATCAATTCTACTGCTTACAAAATATTCGCGATTATTCAATTTATTTTTTTCTTTTAGTAGCAATAGTTATGTTTAACAAAAAATTTTCTTTGAAATTGAAGAACTTTCCTTTTTCAAGAAGGTAGTTTTAAAATACAATCATTATTTTACTTAAAATAAATAATATTTAATTAACTTTTTTTTCTATATGTACACACGTGTACATGTACACACATGTATGGTATTAAGTATTTATTTAATTATGTCAAATTACATAAGTATTTGTGATCACATAAGTATTTATAATTTTGCAAGTCGCTGATGGTATAACCAAATTCCAATGGATCTGATACAAAAGAGCACATAAACATCCTTGCTGTCCGCGGTAGAAGTAAGTTCTATCTTCGACTCAAAGAGCAATTCTCAGTTACAGATTGAGCAGTAATTTTATTAAATAAAAAAGAATGTATGAACATATTTTGTATATAATTATATATGATATAAGAATATACAGGGTGGACCATCTGAAGTGATGAAGTACTGACCTTGAAAAATCCTTGGAAGGTCATTTTGAAGGTCATTCAGGGGTCACGAT
>JANQDE010000166.1:201340-213200 GCA_037157785.1 Cephalotes varians
AGAGTATCGACTGATTCTGCTCGTGGCGAAGGGTACTTTACTCTTGAGCGTTACAGGAGTCGGGGGTAGTTTCCGAAGGAACAGTGGGGGTACAAAATCTGAAAGTTCACATTTTAGCGGTACAAATTATACCACTTCGGTTATGATAGTCTCGACGGATTCTGTTCGTGGCGAAGGGTACTTTACTCTTGAGCCTAATAGAATTTAATTTAATTGGGGGTTGTTCYACGAGGAAGGGAYGAATATGTTACCTTTTTTTCGATGGTACAAATTAGTACAAATTCAGTTCTTTGCATTTCCKCTATTGTTTTCTTATTTTTCTTTTTTTTTTTGTGGTCCTGCTAGCTTAATATTAAGCTAGCAGCGCCACGTTTTTTTCCTAAACGGCACGGGGTACAAAATTCTTATTGGTGGTACAAATTAGTACAAAATAGGTACTAAATAATTGAATAGTTTCGGTTTGTTTCTGCTGATTTGGTCCTGCTAGCTTATTAGAGGTCTCGTCTAATGTAACAACGATTCGTTAGTTGGGCCTTTATATATTTCGTTTGTTGTTACATTAGACGAGCGGTATGACATTGTTAATCTTATAATATATTTTTCCTTAAAATTTATAAAAAATATAAATATCTTAAATTAAATGTTAAGTTATGTGTTAAAAAAATTTGAATGCATTCTTAAATGATAGTTGTTTGCTTTTCACATATTGTGTTTATTTCTGTTTAAAATTAAGTGCACACGACAAAAATAGAGTATATGCAATTTTCCAGAAAATTACATTTTAATCCATAATTTATTGCGAATTTATTTTCTTTTTTTAATTAATTCTAATTAATTTTAATTAATTTTAATTAATGCTAATGTATGTTCCAATATATGTTTCATGATTTATAAAATTTTATCAAAATTTTTTATTAAAATTTTATAAATTTTCTTTAATGTGGTCTCTACCTTTTCTTCAACTATTGAATTGTTTTACTGTTATGACTTCTTAATACGTTTGTTCTATCTCTTTTATCATACTTAATGTAACAAATACAATTTAAGAAAAATACAATCAACTTATTATAATTGAAAAGACTTTGTATATTCATTCAGCGGTATTTTTTATACGCGACTTTTTTATGCGGTAAATAACCCCTCCGTTTACGCGGTATTCATTTATTTTTATTATTATTGTTTTTATGCAAATATGTGAAATAAGTATTTTTACAACATACACGGACTTTTTTCTTACGTATTTTTTTTTGTATCAACAGATTCTATTTACGCGATTTTCAACCGCGTAAAAAACTAAATAGAACAAATATTACGAGGCATAAATCGAGGAAGACAAGTATACATATATATTTATAGAATTAATTTATAGAAAGCTTTTGTTCTTTTATAGATTCGATGATATTCAAGATGATAGTATTTTGCGAGAAAATTTTCCTGTAACCCATTCTATTTATGGACTTTGTAACACATTAAACGCTGCAAATTATGCTCAGTTTATTGCTTTTGAAAAAATTATTAATTTACATCCCATGGTAAGTAATTGCATTGTACTTATGAAAAAGTAAGTGGCTGAATTATATGTATTTATAAAGAAAACCTTTTACAAATTGAATCTCTTTGAATGAAAGCATTTCATTTATTGTAATCAATACTATCCAAAACTTAAAATCAAGCGATGCAGAAATGTTATGACATCAAATACACAAAAAGAATGATGATTCTGAGTGATAAGCCGAGTATGACGTATTATTATATAATATCGTCACTGTTATCAAGTTCGCAACATTAATACTTTATTCGGAATTCTTCAATAAATTTTGTCAACAAATTTTTGATTAAAATTACTCAAAAACTAAAACCGCAATTAAAAATCTAATGACATTTTTTTAAATATAATGTCGATACATATTTTGCAACCAGTCCGAATAAAATTGATATAGTCAAAAACAAATACAATTTAAAAGAAATACAATTAACTTACTATAAAAAGATTAATTTATACACATTCCTCGATTTAAGCGGTATTTTTAATACGCGACTTTTTTATGCGATAAATAATCTTTTTGTTTATGCGATATCCATTTATTTTTATTATTATTGACTTTATGCAAATATGTGAAATAAGTATTTTTACAACATACGCGGACTTTTCTCTTATGTATTTCTTTTATCAAGATCTCGAAATCTAGTTAAATGTATTTTATCGATTTCAGATTTTTTTAGTTACATGTATATACGCAAAGTTTTATGTCTTAAGAGGTTTTCGCAATATTTTGTAGGATTGTTCCTTATAAACGCTTCACATTTGATATACAGAATATCCGCTCGGTAATTCGACTGCTCTCCAACTAACTTGCGCTCGGCTAGGGCTCGCATTTTATAGGCCCTGATGCGGCTTTGGGACGGCTTCTTCAGAAAATATTTGTTATTTTCTTTGTCGATCGATGATCGACCGGAAAACCATCAAAGACGCTGCCGCGCTTTTCTGGTAGTTGCGCCCGCCGCTCGGCATTTTTTTGGTTTCGCCGACAATCAAATATATCCTACATACACGCTTTGTGTAAGTCGCCGACAATCAATGCCACACTCGGCCGTCCTGCTGTTGATATACGCTCCGGATATCAATTTTCGGTTTCGCTGTTCTCTTCGCTCTCACAATCAAACTCATCGCGTATCCAAGGTTTCATATAATCTGCCGCAGTTGAGGTTTTATAAGGTCCCTCATGCTCTCCTTCGCGCTGTACAACATATCGATTATTACGCAATACTTGAATTATTTGGTAGGGCCCTAAATATTTATTTGCAAATTTTGCACCTGGTTTTTGTTAAATGCGTTAAATTGCTACTAAGTCGCCTTCTTTATGTTTTGCCGCAACTTTTTTTTTATTAAAATTGCACTTGTTTTCGCGTTGAACTTTGACAATATTTTCTTTCGCTTTTTCTCTTAATTTGTCGCGCTCGCTTTGATATGATTCGATACATTCTTTTTCTATCAGTTCTCGAATCTCGGGAATCTCTTGTCTTTTAGTCGCGCATGTACACCAAATAATAGATGGACTGGATTCGTACCTTTTTTTTTTATAACGCTGGGGAAATGCAATTACGCATCCCCCGCCCCGAGGGAAGGGCGGGGGTATGTGGGACTCGCCCTATTTAACGGGCCCTACCTACTAAAACCCCAGCGGGTGTCCTTCTATGGCGTTACTGGGGGTGAGCCGGGATCTGATCTGCTGCATTACTACCGGCTCACCCCCCGCCGGGGAAGGGCGCTGACTGCACCCTCCCTCTTCTCGTTTTTGGCGGAGGAGGGACACCGCTCCACTCCGCCGCCTTTTCCGGGGGGATGGATGGAGGTGCAGACCTAATCTCCGCGTCCCCTCCCCGGGGGATGGGGGCCGAAGTTCGCTAATGCACTTCACGAACTCCAGCCTCCCTTGCCCTAAATCCAGGCTCTCTTGGTTTAATGCCTCGGGGAGCCCGGTAGTCGGGGGCGTGGAGCCTTTCGAGGGACCTCTACTTACATGTACATTTCGGCTCCCCGCCCCCATTCTTCCCTCGTGCTTAGCCTGATCTGGGGACCGCGACCAGCTATGCACTTCACCGGTCGCGGACCCCCTCACCCGTTATCAAAACTGGATTCGTACCTATGCTTCTACTTGATGTTGTATTTATACATTGATTGAGCAAAATCTAAATATTTGCATTTTTCGCATTCAGGATCTGTGAGTTTAGTTAATGATGGTATAAATATTCTATTAATACGTTCGACCTGATCGTTGGCTCTAGGTATTCCGGTTGTAATTAATATTTGCTCAATATTTTCTTTTGCGCAGTAATCAGTAAAATTGTTCGAGGTGAATGCTGTTCCACGGTTAGATATTATTCTACACGGATTTCCAAAAATAAACAATTGCTTCGTCAACTTGTCTAAAACTTCAGCCGTACTAGTGGTCTTGGGTACAGTTCCGAAAGCAACAACCCTCCTCTTTTATTATCGATTAGTATATTACTGTATTTTGGTGCGCTGATTATGAATATGATAATGATAATCGCCGACAAGGGCATTTTCAAGGTTAAAACTTCAAAAAACTCAAAAATTTTAATTTTTCAAATTTTATTATTTTGATAAATATTTATGTAAGAATGAAACGCTTCAAATAAAAGTTGTTGCTTCTGAGAAAATACATCTTTTGTGTTCTTCGCATTTTTTGTATAGAATCAATATTTTTTGAAAAAAAATGAGATAATTGGAGATAATTAGTTTAACCTGTTTTTTCGTTCTCAGTCGAATCCGGAGTCAACGATAAGGGCGTGATAAAAGGGTTTGCAACTTTCCACACAAAGCGAGGTTCCACGCAAACCTATGTGTCTAGTTTTTGGATAGTAGAGCCCCCCCCGCAGGGGGGGCGGAACATACTGTCTCCACGCATACGCTTTACAACGCGAAGCGAGGTTCCACATGGGTTTGCAATGTTCCACACAAAGCGAGATTCCACGCAACCTATGTGTCTAGTTTTTGGATAGTGGAGCTCCCCCGCAGGGGGAGCGGAACATACTGCCTCCACGCATATACAATACTTTACAACGCGAAGCGAGGTTCCACATGGGTTTGCAACTTTCAGGAGTGATTCATTTGAACACGGTGCAATTGCTTACAGCCATTTACAGCGATCGGTGTGTGGAGATTTTTTATTGTTCAAGTGCTGTGAATCGTATCTAATTGAATTGTGTTCAATTGAACGTTATCTGCAACTTTCCATAAAGCGAAGTTTAATTGAAATCTAAGTATTAAGGTTATGTTAGCATATTTTTTTAAATAAAAAAAATGGAGTGCTTCGTTCCGTTTTTATTGATTCTGGATTCGGTTGAGAACGAAGAAATATAAGTTAAGCTAGTGAGAGGGTTGTCTTTTCTATTATCGTATTTTTTTTCGAAAAATATTGGTTCTATGCAAAAAATGCATAGAACACAAAAGATGTATTTTCTCAAGAGCAACAACTTTTATTTGAAGCATTTCTTTCTTACGTCAATATTTATCAAAATAATATTTAAAAAATGAAAAGTTTTTTGAAGTTTTAACCTTGAAAATGGCCTTGTCGGCGATTATCATTATGATATTCATAATCAGCGAACTAAAATACAGTAATATACTAATATACTAATCGATAATAAATTCGGAGGGTTGTCGCTTTCGGAACTTTATTCGTGGTCTTAGTTGCGTAAAGTAATATGAATTTAGAAAAAGCATCTATCATAGCGAATATGTGTTTATAATTTTTTTTGGTAAAAGGAAGTGGACCGACATGATCAACGTGATATGTACCTAAGGAATCTTTCCCTTTTTCTATTTAAAAATCCTTCCTGCTTGCCTTACTTTTTTCGGCTAAAATACACGCGATGCAATTTTTAATAATTTTTCGATTTTAGTTTTAACGTTTGGAATCCAATAATCTTTACGTAAAAGTGCTTCTGTTTTCGTTATAGAAAAATGACCTCTTTCATGCGCTTGCCGAATAATTTGCGACTGCATTCACTTTGGTACAATTATGCACAAATTATCGTTGACTTCTTTAAAAAGTAAACCATTCTTAACAATAAAATCATTAAACTGATCTAATTTTGCTTGATCCAAAATTTTTTTTTACATCGCTGTCATCTTCTTGCGCTTTGTTTAGTCGCGTTATTAGTCCGTCTTTTTGTCTTTCAATTATATTACATCGCGCAATTGGATAGCGACTTAACGTATCTATATGATACATGTTTTTGTCTGGCCGATGTTCGATTTTATAAACTCTTCGAGTGCCAGCGCCCAGCGCGCTACGCGTACGCACAAGTCTTTTTTATTCATTGTCGCTGTAAACGCACAGCAATCAGTTATGATTGTGAACAAAATTCTTATTAAGTATACACGGAATTTTTTAAGCGCTTTAATTATTGCTAACACTTCTAATTCATAGCTTGAATATTTTTCCTCAGCTTGTAGTTTTACTGCTAAAACACACTGAGTGGAAAACATTATGTCACGTTTTTTGTAAAAGTATCGCGCCGAACCCATGTATTGAAGCGTCCATGTGTAATTCCGTCTTTGCGCCTATTCTGTATAAATTTAACACAGGTTTATTTGATAATTTTTCTTTTACCTGAATAAATGCTTCTCTCTCTTTTACGTCAAAGATATATTTAGTGTTTGCTTTTAACAAGTCACTTAAGGCGCGCGATAGTAGAGTATTGTGTGTAGAATATGAAAGTATCCGCTAAGTCCTAAAAAACTTTGCAATTGTTTTACATTAGAAGGTTCAGGAAATTTTTGCATTGCTTCTATTTTGTGCTTAGATGGGTACACACATCCGTCTTCAATAATATGACCCAGAAACTCAACTTGTCGCTTCAAAAAACTACATTTTTGCCAATTTATTATTAATCCAGCTTCGCTCGCAGTTTTTAATACCGCTTTAAGATTCACTATTCCACTTTCGTAATCTGAAGATGGTATTATTAAATCGTCTATATACGTTAGCACTATTTTAGTTTGAGATCTTTGAACACAATGTTTATGAATCTCTGAAATATAGCTGGCGAGTTACACAAGCCGAATGGAACACGCAAAAATTCATAGTGACCATCTGAGACCTATCTGATCTATAAACGCTGTATATTTTCTACTTTGCTCGTCTATCATAACATGGAAAAAAATCATTTTTGAGATCTAAAGTGCTAAAGAATCTTGCATTCTGTAATGAATCTAATTGATCTTCTATAATTGGTAATCGATCTTTAACAATTTTTTTATTTAACTATCGGTAGTCAACACACAGTCTAATAAAATTGTCTTTTTTCTTAGTTGGTACTACCAGATTCGCATATTCTGATAAGGTTGTATAATACCGTCGCGTATCCACTCATTTATTTGTGCATTTACTTGATCTTTTTTTAGCACAGACAATCGCCTATAAACTCGCTGATAAACGAGTTTTTCGTCTTTGAGTACTATCGACATCTTAAGATCTACTCTTCGCGATTTATTAGGATTATAGTTAGTAACTCTTATGTGATTATATTATAGTAGCTCTTTAATTTGATACTCTAGTTCTAGTATATGCGATACATCTATTTCATTATTTTCTTCAGGAATTAAATTAATTCGATAAATTTCAGGTACATTCTCGTTTATGCACAATGGCTCTAACAGTGGCTTGGTAAAACTTTTACCCGCTATTGTCGTCATTTCAACTTTATCAATAAAATCTGTACCAATGATTAAATCGTATGTTATAAGTATATCTGAAACGATATGCACAGGAATGGTATAAGAAGCTGCAT
This sequence comes from Cephalotes varians, assembly GCA_037157785.1. Taxonomy (NCBI): domain Eukaryota; kingdom Metazoa; phylum Arthropoda; class Insecta; order Hymenoptera; family Formicidae; genus Cephalotes; species Cephalotes varians. The sequence continues at coordinate 208,661 of JANQDE010000166.1, forward strand.
CTATTGTTAAATTTGCGTTAAATTTACCGAAAGTTGGAAGACTATCCGAACCAATCCTTTAAATCGCATTTCGTCTGAATTTAACTGTGGACAGCTTGACTGAATGTATTTACTAGAACGCATCAAGCAGAAATCACTTCCCGTATCTATAAGAGCTAATACTTTATGATTATTAGTTTCTATTTCTTTAACATATTTTCCAACACGCGCTTTAGTATGAATAATTCTTACCATCTTTTGATTTTTTGTACATTTTGACGCAATATGCCCACGCTCGCTGCATTGGAAGCATTTCGGTCCTTCCGCTTTCGTCGGACAGTCCACGCTCATGTGATTATGCAATCCGCAATTAAAACAACGCCTCTCAATTTCACTTCTCGTTACGCTTTTCTTCTCAACTTTTTCGCTTCCACGTTGTCGCTGAGTTCCGTTGCTTTGTTTTTGTTGATCTTCTTTCTTCGTACCGGTTGATGGAATCTTATCTTTGAGTGTTATATGGGACGATCCTTGGGGGCTTGTCCGAGCAGAGTTGTGCGAATAAAGCGAATTTTTTTTCACCTTCTCAAAGGCTTCCAACAACGATGCTTTTGTCGTAAATTTGTTAATATTTGCTTGGTCCCTTAAACTCGCTATTGGTATTCCCTCGATAATATAATCGATGATTTCATCGTCGTTGATCGGTATACGATTGGCAAGGATCACTTTTTCATGCATATATTGATGGAAAGTTTCTTCTCTTTTCCACATACGTTCCTCGAACTGCTTTCTTAGTCACATGCTACTGGGACGATGATCATACATTTCTCGCATTTCGTTTAACAAGGTGTCTAACGGCAGCTCAATGTGTTGTGGCTTAGAGTGTAGTCAACTTAAAGCTCTTCTTTTTAGCCGCATGCAAAATTCTAATATACTCATCTGATAGATGATACGTTGCCTTTAATATCTCTCTTAAGTTTTTCTCCCAGATTTCATAGTCACCCGTATTGCCGTCAAAGTAACCAAGTAAATCTGCAATAGCTGTTATGTTGATTTTTTAAATGCCGTATGAAGAATTCTCTCGTCTTGTTTGCTCAAGCTCTGCTGCATTAAGTTATCGCATTTCTCTGAATAATTCTAATTCTCTACGAGCAAATTGCAATTCTCGTTCCGCTAATTCTTTTTCTCGATGAAATATTTCCAGTTCTCGCTCATAATGAGATGCTAGTATTGATGTCCCAGCCTCAGAATCACCTCGGTCTCTTTGAACTGTTGCATTGGCTTCTGACATTGCAGGAGTTTCCTCTATATTATAACTGCTCGATGGATTTGCCCCACTTAATCGGTTGATTAATTCAGCTTTACTTCCCGTCAAAGGAAGGCTTAGGTCTTGAAGTTTCTCTTTTAATTGACTTATTATAAAATCCGATGGATCTTTCATACTCATTGTATCACATTCGATATTCAATCTATCTCGTAATTTTTCACAGATAAACTCACCTCTAGAGTTTTTCTCTTATTTTTGCAAAAGATTTTGCTCGCACTTTTGCGAAGAAAAAAAAATTCGCTTTATTCGCACAACTCTGCTCGGATAAGCCCCCAAATGTAGGATTGTCCCATATAAACGCTTTATACTTGACACACAGAATGTCCGCTCGGTAACTCGACTGCTCTTCAACTAACTTGCGCTCGGCTAGGGCTTGCATTTTATAGGCTGATGCGACTTTGAGACAGCTTCTTCAGAGAATATTTGTTATTGTCTTTGTCTATCAATGATCGATCGGAAAACTATCAAAGACGCCGCCGCGCTTTTCTGGTAGTTACGTCCGTCGCTCGGTATTTTCGCCGATGCACAATCAGATACATTATACATAAGTCATCGACAATCAATTTCATATCGTCTAAGCGACCGATAACTTTATTGAAAAATTATCAGAAAACGCCGCTGCGTTTTTCTAAAGTAGCGCTTGCCGCTCGGCATCTTTTTGGTTTCTCCGACAATCAAATATGTCCTACATACACGCCTTACATAAGTCGCCGACAATCAATGCCGCACTTTTATATATTAGATAGATATTAAAATTAGCAATGTAAATAAATATTAATACGCATATACGTGCAATAATTATTGACGTACACGAGATAGACAGAAAATGAGCGAGAGTGAAAAGGAGAGAGAAAAAGAGAGAGAGAGAGAGAAAGAGAAAGTTTCTTAGAACAAATATATAAATTAATATATAAATTATCAATAAATGAATTAAATCAAAACAATATGTTAAGCACAATATTAAATAAATATTTATAACAATAAAAAAAGATAATTTTGGCCCCTGGGTGGCAAGTAAAAATGAAATACGTTGCCGAGTATATGATAGTGTTCAACATGGAGTGTGTTTTTTTATAGTTTTTGGGTTACTGAATCTAATTCTGTTATTTAACGATAGAAATGTTGTTTCAGCTACAAATGATATAAAATTATAAKAAATTAAATATATTAAAAAGTTCTATCTAAATTATACTATTAAAATAAAAGTAAGAAAAAATATAACAGAAGAAGAAAGAAACCTTTTTGAACAAAATCTTGGTACAAGCAAGGCACTTCTAGTTCAATCCATATTTTTTCATTAGCGTATTGTAATATACAGAATAAATACGTTTTATTAAGATTTTTATTTATTGTAAATGCTATATTATGGTATTATAAGTTATATAAAAGACAAAAAATCTATAAATAAATTTTGATATTTATGTTTCATGATCCAAAGTTAAATATTAAATATATAGTAATTTTTCCCGAATTTTAAAAAGTGTTATAAACATATCATATGAAAATTAAATTACATATTCAAATTCAAGCCTTTTTTTACTAATACTTAATAATTAAGTGTAAAAGGTCTATTTTAAAAAATTCCTAGTCTAATTTTTGTCATAGATATTTTTTACATTTGATCATAAAGTATTAGTAAAAAAGATTAAATTTGAACATTTAATATGTATTTTAATTTTTATATGTCAAGATAAGATAAATTTTTCCTTTTTTTACAATCTTAATGTTATCGAAATTTAGATATTGAATATTATATATCACAATATAAAATAATAAACTATACTATTATGATTATCTTTATTATTATGGCAACCTTATTATGGCAACATGATATTGATATTGCTATGATGATGCATTTCACAGCCATTTTTGTAGTCAAGCTTTGTAGTCAAAATTGCTAGTGCCAAAAATCTATAGTGCACGTAACTATAGATTTTCAGCACTGGCAGTGAATATCAGAATGTAGTCACAATTCATAAATAGATTTTAAGTTTTAAACAGATTTAGTACAGTATCACATGACGAACTTACCATTCTTATAACTTGATTTTAGACTACAAAGCACGATCAAAAAACAAAATAACAAAGATAAATTAGGTTAACTTTTGGTTCCTCCCAGCAAACGAAAATGGATTGAAATGAATTGAAAATTTTAATCCATTTTAATTCATTTGAACAAAATATGGATTGAAAAAATAGCATTTACCTCATTTCAATCCTACGTCATAGATTAAAATGAATTGTACGACCCGAGTAACTTTTTTTGGATTTGAAAAGTAGAAATCATTTTGTTTTAATCCCGCGTGATTGATTAAAATGAATTAATGATATGCATATTTTTTTTTAATTGAAAAGAATATGAATTGCTTTGTTTTTATTCCTTCATATGGATTAAAATGGATTCTAAAAAATTCGGAAACTTTAATTGGATAGAAATGGATTCAAAAGTTCAGAATCTGGATCCACGTCGAAACACGAAGAATAACAAGAGAGTCGCATAACAATGACGCGCAGTCGTCTCTATTTCTATTATAGAGTCAAATCAACACACTTTTTCCATAAATTTTTACACATTTAATAAATATGTGCAAATTGTGTTATTTTAACATATTTTCTAAATTAATTTAATAATTTTACATTTAATATTTGTTAAGTTCAGTTAACAAAGCAAACATATGTTAAATTTACACATGAATGTTGATTTTTAACACAAAAATTTTAACTAGTAGATTTTTTCACAAAAATATATGTTTTTCAACTGTGCATATATGTATATAGAATGTTGAAAATTTAAAAAAATTTACAAAGCAGTGAGAGCAATGCAATTGGTCAAGTATGTTAAATATATAGAAACATTTAATGCATCCAAAAGTATATAGCAAAAGTTTAACGCATTCATTGTCTTTTCATGCAAATTCTAAGTCGTATAAAACGGGTTCTGAATTAAAATAATTAATTAAAATAATTAACAAAATCATAATAAAGGAAAAAACTTCGTGTGTCCAGGTTCATTAATATACAATAGTTCATCAATATTTTATAGCAGTGGTCGCAACGAAATGCCCTTTTCGAGCCGATGTGACGCCTACTGTCTTCCCCACCATTCAACGCTCGGCAGCCGAGCCGCCGAGCGTGCATGTGACGCTATGTCTCAGGAGCGTTCCCATATTAGAAATATGACGGAATCGCCCTTCCGTCAAACTATTATTAAAACACTAAATTGTTTATATTATTAAT
>JANQDE010000166.1:237863-259232 GCA_037157785.1 Cephalotes varians
CTTCCTCTCTCTCTCTCTCTCTCCCTCTTTTTCCCTCTCTCTTTTTCTCTCCAGCTTACGAGATTCCACGCTCTCTCATGTTCCAGGTAAGTCCAGCAGAAGAGACGATCCGAGGTTTCAGCGGGAGCTGCGCAGGCAATAGTCACCTTTCTTAATTGGGCCGTATCGTTTCCTTATTGGTTTCGGTCTTCTTAGCGCTGCTCTACACACAGAAAAATACATACTGTATTTAAGTAAAGATTATTAATACTTGTTTCAAATATTTCAAAAGTTCATATCCGCAAATCTATCACAAATTCATCATAAGCATCAAATTTATTCACAATATATTCTGTATCCCAATAATCTTATTTCTTCAATCAAGAATATTAAGTTAAAACAAAAATCATTTTTTACTATTAAATATTTCTTTGATATAATTTTATAATATTCTTCATCAGAAAATAAATTCTTATTTTGAGTACATAATAAGTTTTTCTAAAATTTGTGACGAGTATATTCTAAAATCTATTATCAAAAACATATTCTTTGTTGAAGATAACCATTACTTAAAAGAAAAACTAAACAGAGTAATCACTTTTCTTAGCAATAATATTTTTTTATATGTAGAGAATAGCGCGAGCCTGTGAGAACCACAGATCCTTAGATCCTTTGGCGCGGAATTCAAATTATACAGTAGCATCTCGTGACATTTGGCAAGGCCACCTTTAATCATTGCCCAATGTCGTGCGGCAATTCTGGATCTCATTCTTCTGGATGGTGTGTCCTCGCTCTCCGATGTCATCTTTTAGTCGGACGTCCTTCATGAATTCTTTCCGGTAGCCGATTAATTTTTTCTAAAATGACGCGACAGCGACAGTATTGGGCTCGGAAGGAAGCGAAAAGAATAAAAGCTGATGTGACCTCTCCCATTCTTTTAATAGTCTGGGGCTTTAAACAAGCGAATAATTTTTTTGAAGATGTATATCCAATGCAATCCAGCATGTACAGTACCTAAAAATTAAATTTTAGAGATAAAATTTTGATTTTCAAATCAAAAATAATTATCAAATATATAAAATCTAAAAACGTACCTGATATAGCTTTTAAATTTAGCAATTTTAGCATTTTTCTCATGTATGTTCTTTTCCCGTGTGTATTTTAGTCAATATATTACATTCGTCACACATAATCTCCAAAAGAGAAAGAAGACTTTTACGTTTCTCGTTTACTATTTTTACTATTTTAGTTTTATTATTTTTTTTAAAGATAAAACTTTTTTACAAGAACAGCATTTAAAATTTTTTCCTAGCTCTCCTAATACGTCGTTCTTCATGCAGAGTTTATATTGACGTGATTTTTCTCATTTTCGTCAACAATTTTTGGTTTCTTCACTTCATGCATGGTTGCGAGTGCTTTCGCTCATCTTTTAATACTTTTTGGTTTTCCAAATGTTCCATTATGATATCGTAGGAAGGCAGAACATACTGCATCCACGCATGTGTTTTGCAACACTAAGCGAGATTCCACATGGGTTTACGACTTCTCACGCAAAGTGAGAATCAATTTAAAATAACAACTTGGTTTGAGTTGCGCTCACAAGTAATTGTACCTTAATACATTTATGCGCAGAATAAGAGACGAATAAATTGGTAAAAAAAACAGTTGTTTTTCAAAACAACTTTATGCAATTTGTAATAATTGTAAAATGCAACCATATAATTTTTTATTTTATATGTGCAATAATATTATGCTTTACATGTGCATTGTGTATGTGCGCAATAAAGCCATGCAATCTATATGTGCAATTTGTATGTGCATAATAATAATATCCTGTGTACAAAGTGTATAAATATGATTTCTTTACTTCATGAGTGCAATAATATCATGTGTGCACTGTGTATATACGCAATAATGTTATGTGTGCAATGTGTATATATTTATATTTTAATTTTTAAATGTGCGCAATAATTGCTTATAGGCAATCGCTCTGTTGAGAATGTAGGCTAACGATTCCCATTTTTTAATATCAACAATTTATCCAAAATCGAATTAAAAATCACTATAGACTGCTCTTGCATATTATTTGAAAAAACGTGATAAAACATTAAATAAACCTCTGTTACTATATAAAGAGAATAATAAGATTTACATTGATTGGTATCATAAGGAAATGTTTTCGGGTAGATTTTTGTCGTTTTTCTCTCAAAATCCATTATGCCATAAAATTGGAACAATCTACAGTCTTATAGATAGGGCGATCCTGTTATCAAATCCTCTTACACATAAAAAGAATTTAGAGTTTTGCATTCAGTTACTCATTGACAACGGCTACCCCCTCGAATTAATTTTTAATACAATCAATCGTAGATTAAAAAAACTCTTTGTCACTAAAAGCGTTAATAACAGTAATCGAACACTACTAACGACCAGCACCAACAGCGAAAGGAAAATCGTAGTATTTCCTTATATTAAACCCATCACTGAGATGATGGCTTCCGCCATAAATAAATCAAGCCACATTATTGGCTATCGATGTCTTAATAAGTTGAACAAATTTGTTAAAACTCATAAAGATAAAGAACAACGAACGTCGAACAATAATGTGGTTTACAAAATTGCGTGTAAGAATTGCGATCAGGATGCATCATATGTTGGCCAAACAAAAAGGCAATTAAAAACTAGGTTAAGAGAACATATGAACAATATTAGACAGGATCACTCGAAGCACACAGTTGTTTCCGAATACATTGTTAATTTTAACCACGCGTTCGATTGGGAAAGTGTACAAATATTGGATCACGAACATAATTATTATAAGAGACTGATTTCGGAAATGATCCATATTAAGGAGCAGAAAAATGGCTTGAATTACATTAATGATACGGATAACTTAGATGAATGCTACTTTGACATTTTGAACACACTATCTAAACTTTAATTTTTCACGATCACACTTATTATGTTTCGAATCCTTGTTCTCGCTCCGTTAATGACAACTGTCACAGTCATAATCGGACAGGTGTAAAGACAAGGAACTAGACATACGTCAGACAAGCTTAATAATTTGGTTTTGTTTCATTTTATTTTAAGTAAGTTAATCATTCGTTTTAAGTTCATAAGCTTCACTTCCATCCTTTCTTTCTTTTGTTTTAATATGTTAACTTAATCATTTTAGCACATTTTAAGACGCGTTTGGTGCAGTTCTTCTTTTTACTCCTTTGACTTGAGACAATTTTCGCTGACGACCGGATTGTTGCTCTTGAAAAATGACTGCTCATTGACGTCAAACTTATTTTAACTATGAAGAATTGTACAACTCTGCAAGTTTACTTATTTCTGATTTATTCGTTTTATTGTAATTTGATTATTCGTTACTTTGAAATCTTAATATCTGACCTTAGTTTGCTTTCTTGTCTCGGGATTTTTATGTTTATTTATTTATTTATTTATTATGTTCTTGTTGTATTATTGATCAATTTTTTCACATTTCGAATTTTGCTGATGAAGCCTTAGTATAGGCGAAATGTCCACATTATGTTTGTTATTAATAAATGACTTTTGAATATTAATACTTTTTATTGCTCGTTTGAGGCCGTTTACCTCGTTTTAATTAAATAAACCTGATAATTTAAATAATAATTAATTTAATGCTAATATTTATAAAACATCATAAAAATACATAATTTTACAGTCATTTATTAATAATAAAATTATTATCATTTTTAAAAGCAATATAAAATAAACTTAGTCAATTATTACTTCAAAATTCTTATTTGTGCTTTTTTATATTGTTATTGTTACGTTATTGTCTTTTATATTAATTTCTTGAATTAGTTTTTTTGTATCATTTATGGTAGTTACAAAATAAATGCATAACATATAAATGCATATAAATTTTTCTAATTTAATTAAGAATTATTTAGTATTATTAAATAATATTGATTTAATAAATGATATTTATAATAAATAAATATTGTTGAAATATCCTTATTTTGCTACGCGCGAATATAATAGATGTTATTCGGAATGTAGAACCATCAGGCATATTTGAGTACATCGCGCGTGAAACAGAATCTATGATTCTTATATGATATATTTTCCATTACCATAAAACAGATTTATCATATTTTTGTATTTTTTAAAATATAAAATTTATATTTTTAAAATATATTTTTGAAATATAAAATTTGTTTAAATATAGAATTTATTATTTAAATTAAAATGTATAAATTAAAACACGCTACCGTACTTTTCGAGATATTTAATATATTTTGTGTATACTAACAGAAGGTTTATCTTTACAACTTGTAAAATCGCTTCTTCATTTTAAACTAAGCGGAAACGATGTTCCATAATTGCATCTTTTCTTCTGTTAAGAATCAAGATCTTGTTTCATGCAAAATAATGTGAGCCTAATCTACGATATAAAAGAGTATAAATGAGAATTTTGAAGTCGTAGCAACCGGTTTAGGTAATTATTTAGATTAAGAGCCTGATGATCTTGACCTTGACACATATTACGTAGATAAGGATACTGAAACTTTTCTTTATAACTTAATTGTTGATTTTTATTTTCCTGAAACATTTAAACTTAAAGTGTAACTTTTATAGTAAATCTTCACTTTAAAAGACAAACTCCGATGATCTCTCTTTGACATAGGTTGTCAAGATCATGATCCTGAACAATATTTAAAAGATTTTAGCTGTTGCTTGTTGTTTGTTAAAAAGTTATTAACAAAGAAGTTGAACACAAAGATATGTTTAATATCCCATAATTTGAATTTTACTCTAGATATTAGACACTATTTGCAAATTTAAATAAAGTAAAAAGGAGAGTTTATTTCTGTCTTTTTTTCCTGCATCTCCATCATGAAAAAAACATAATCTCACTCAAATCAAGTTTTGATGTAGAATGGATTCGCTGAGCGAAAAAAGTTATAAAATTTTAAACCCATGTTTGCTTTGCGAATTTTGTTTTATGTTGAAAAATGTATATGTAGAGGCATATGTAGAGGCATTCTGTCCTCCCCTACGGAGAGCTTCACTCAAAAAATTAAACATTTAGTTTGGATTGAACCTTGCTTTGCAAGGAAAGTTGTAAATGTGGAATTTTGCTTTGTGGATTTCCAAACGAAGTTCCATCCAAATCATTCCATCCTATGTCTAGTTTTGTGATAGTAAAGCCCTCTACAGTAAAGTTCCTTATCATTAGTAATATCTCTTCAGGAAGGGGAGGGAACACACTAGGCTCCACGCATATACGTTACAACGTGAAGCGAGGTTCTACATGAGTTTACAATTTTATATTTACTTTCTATAATTATATTTATAATACTGTTCCATACGATATATTTTAGAAACTTTTCAAATTCTTTTTTTATTAATAACTTTTTAACGAATAACGAACGTTTTGAAGATTATTCAGGGTCATAACAACTTTGATAACAAAACTTTGATAATATATGTCAAAGTCGATATTCACTCTGGAATTCGAGGGACAGAAACGTGTTTGAATATGAAACGTGAAATGATGATTGTGCAACTGAAAGAAGCCTTGATTCGTTTATTGCTTGTAGTGGACTGCATAATTAATTTTATTAGTTCGATGGTTCACTCGCACGCAACCTATCGTCAACTCGTTTTATGTCTAACTAACTACTTTGATTTTAACTGTTTGATTTCTATTTTTTGTGGCCCTCACTTATTGAAGTACTTGCGCAAATACTATTAGATCGTCTCACGTATATTGACTAGAATTCATACATTTCGATAATCACATCAATTCTATACATTCCGCCCATCAATTAATGTAGATTAACTTTTACATACTATTACATATTACTAGCAATCAGTCGTTAGAAGCTGCTGATGACTCTTTTACAAATTTCACTTACAGTTTACAATGTAATAACACGTATCTTATCATCCGTATCCACATGCGTTTCGATTACCTTATCTAATTTTCATTTTAAAGATGGCATGTTATTATCTTGAATTAAAACAATATTGTCAATTAATAAATTAATTTTTTCGATTTCATTTAATCTTACTTTGTAATGACTCCAACGAAAGTCTTGTGTAAGCTTCTGAACCAATTGCCGATCGATTTATTTATAGTTTATTAATCGATACATCGCTAAGTCCACTTCGGGGACTGCCGTTAATGCTTCGCCAATTATAAAATGACCAGGTGTCAACGTTTGCAGATCTATGGGAGTAGATGGCAATTGACAAATCGGACTAGAATTTCAGTATGCTTCAATCTGTATTCAAACTGTGATTAATTCCTTAAATGTCAAAAGATTTTGACCTGCAACGCGTTTTAAATGAAACCTGTAAGATTTATCTGCCTTTCACAGACTCCCATATAGAATGGTAATGGAATGAATTTCCACTCAGTATTGTTAGGAATATAAAATTCATCGTTTATGTTACTAACCCGAGCAGCACAAATTAGTTGGGCAACGGTTAACCAATGCTTGACCAACGTTGGACAACGGTTGGCCAACTAATTTGTGCTGCTCGGGAACTTATTCCTTAAGAAATTGTCATATTTTGAAGCGCATTTCGACGTTGCAAAAGATGCGTTGTGGACATCGACGTCCTACGAAACGTCTGAATCCGCTATAAATGAACTCGAATTTAATTCATTGATTGCTTCGAAATGTATCGTTCTCAATGAGAAATAAACGAATACTGATATATATGACTTGTTAGTCTTTTTACCGCGGCTTTGATTGACTATCGTTACAATTGATCTGGCGAAATCTATTTCTGTTACAAAAAATGAACATTTCGGGATAATCCGATTCGCCGGAAACTGACCCATAATCTGTAACAACAATTTCGGATTAATGCAGACACAAGTAACGCAATCGAGTACAATCTTTTTTGCTATACGGAGATCATATATTCCCGATGATTTAAATAAGGAGGGGAAAGGCCTAATGGGAATCGGCGCGGTAATTAGTGCGCAAATTGTTAATACGTAAAATTAGTTTATTAGGTATACGTTTCGGCCAACTTTTTGGCCATCTTCAGTACAACAATAGGAAACAATAGAACTACGCATAAGTTATTCACGTATAATGTGGCTGTCACGAAGTTAAGTCTAATTGTTTTTATAGTAATTTGTACCGATAACCGAAAGCTGATATGGGACAAATCTATAATACGAAATAAAACCCAAGATATCAAAACCAAAATTATAGATCGATTGAGCAATTAAACGTAATGCAGACAATTCACCTCCAACAGCCAGATTACATCCTCAAATTTAAACGAGCGGCACCCAAACAAAACACATCGGTGTTAGGAGAAAGTCAAACACTGAATGCGAAGTATACGTTACAGTCTTATTTTGACAAGGTCGAGATGATAATAAATAATGTAAAATTATATAATGACTAGTAAATAATGTGGCTAGTAAATAATGAATATCCTAAATATTCGAGAAAGTAAGCCCGGTCAAGGGAATCCGTGTCCGTTTGCAAATTTAAACTAGTACTTTGAGATTTAATATTAATCATTTCGGAGATCAATCTTTTGTTCAAATTCCTTTCCACATTCAAAATCTCTACATTATCTCAATCAAAATCATGGTCAGAGATTATTCTGTGATCGGTGATCGGAATGTGTGGATGTATTTCTCTTTATGTGGTTTCTATGTTCAACGATTCTTGTCTTTAGTTATCTTTTCGTCTGGCCAACGTAGGTCTCAACTATTGCAATTCAATTTATATATCACTCTTTTTGGACAAAGATTTGGAAGTGGATCTTTACGTGCCTTGATGATATTTCTTAATTTGTCGACTCCATAATATGCTACTTTCATATCCGAAATGCCCACAATCTCCCTAAATTTTTCCAAATAACTGCCAAAATATGGAATGACAAATCAAGAATTAATAATTTTATCATCTAAATGTGAAATTTTTTTATTTTGTGTTTTATTATTAGAGTTAGTGATTAAGTGTCTGATTCTGTTAGAAATGGTCTTAAAAATGAAATTAAGTGGGTAATCATTCTTCAATAAAATTTTGATATGAATTAGTTACAAATTTTTTTTATGAAAAGAAAGGTGCGATAACATAAACATTCTATCGACTAGTCCAATAATCGTGCCTCTCTTCTGGCAGAGAGAGTGCCGGGAAAGGAAACTCAAATATCTCCCGAATAGGTAGGTTTATGATACTAATCAAATATTAATTTGTTGTTATTTTTAATTATAGTCGTATCTAGAAAATTAATTCTGTCCCCTCCTATTTCCAATGTGAATTGTAAACGGGAATGTGCATTAAACTTGTCAACAATGCTGTCAATTGCTGTCTTTGGAACTGCTGTTAAAATGTCGTCCACGTATCTGAAGTAAAACAGTAATCTAAAGTCTAACTTTGCCAGCACCTCTCTCTCCAGATCCTGAATGACTAGATCCGCTATGATAGGTGACAGCGGTGAGTTTATAGGTGTACCAAAGTTTTGTTGGTATATCTTTTGGTTAAATTTAAAAAACGTTGAATCTAGCACGAACGGAATGCTCCCACAAATTCGTTCTTCGGAATGTTACACTGTTTATCTAATAGTTGTCATCCAATAGTTATTTGGACACGCTCTCGATAGCCAAATCAATAAAGATGTTAGTAAAAAGTGATACTGCGTCTAGAGAAATTAAAATGTAATCGTCGTCAACTTGTATATCTTTTAATTTTTGTACTAAGTCAAAACTGTTGTTTAAGTGACTGTCGGTCACAGGAATATTCTTGATCAAAATTTTATGTAGAAATGTGGCTAGGGCCTCCTTGTACAAAGGGCTGTCCAAGGAGGAAACTGATTCTAAAGAGGCAATCCGGTTTATGTATCTTCGGTAAATCATAAGTTCTGGGCAATAAGCCGTCATTACAATTTAAAGATCTATACGTGATCTCATTGATGTATTTAGCCTGTTTCCATCTGGTAAGCATATCTTTCAACATCGAAGAAATTCCCTTGATCGGATCTTCATTGATGATCGTAAAAGTATTAGTGTCCTGAAGCATTGATCTGATTTTGTTAAAAAAATAATCTTTATCTATGACCACGGTGATGTTGCCCTTGTCAGCTCTCGTTATCAAAAGATTGGAATGTTATTGATAAATTGGTTAGTTATTTTTTTATTTTCAATAATTTGTTTATCACTATTATTGAGGATAAAGGAAGAACGTGCTAAACCATTAAAGATAAAGATAGATTTATTCCTCATGAATGCTTGTATAGGAGCCGGAAGTTTATTGATGTTAGATTCAATATTTTTAATGAATTCAATTGTCATTTTTTTCTTGTTGGTTTCCGGTAAAGAAAAGTTGTCACCCAATTGTAGTAGGCATTGTATTAGTTGGTATCGAAAGTGAAGACAGATTGATAAATCATTTGTTGCGGATCGAGATGGGAGAAGGGGAAGATACGTTTTGGAAAAATATATCCGATTTTACATTGATGTTAATATTAGAAGAATTGGAGGAATGCGAAGGTATCTTATGTGAGGAGGGGAAGGTGAAGGAATTATTGTAACAATAGCTGACAGGGCGTATCTTTTTCAATTTCGCTTTATGGTGTTTATGCACCAATCAATCTATTTTTTTATCGATTTTATCTCGATTTATCTTTCATTATCGAGAAATTGTTGTAAGCTCTTTCTTTGTTTCGAGAAAAATGTGGCAGAAATATTTTTAGACAAATTTTTATTGATTATGCGTACTAGATGAAAAACCTGTGTTCTAGCGTGATAAAGGCGTCTGTATGTTGAGTTAGATTTTTAAAAAAATTTTGCGTATCTCTCCTTCTTGCGATTGACGATTAATTTCGAGCCATAATGATATAAATCTAATTTTAAGTTATAAAAGCCGCTGAGATGTGGAGGTACGATGTTGTTTGAAATACAAAATTTAAGAAACATTATGCGCAGTGTACATTTATGTAGTGTCTTATTATATTTAATCCAATCTTTTAATCCATTTTGATGCAATAACGACCAAAGGTAAAATAAAATTAAAGAAATCGAAAAAAGGTGAGGGGCGCAGCGCATCTTTTTTGCTATATCTTTTAATCGGCCAATATTTCTCGCGAATACAATAGCGCTTGTAGACCCACATGTAATAATTTATGATGTTCTCAAATAATAATTTTGTAAATTTGCCCTCTGAAGCAATAGAATTGGATGTTTCGTTTCAAATATTACCCCGATAATCAATATCCCCCCGAGGAATCTGTTTTTGTCTATAAATGAACTGAGCGACAATAATTTACTGGTTGATTTAATTTGTCTCCCTATCTTGAGGTTTGACACTTCGTCCGAGAAATAAATTTTGTAAAAAACTAATAATAAAGTGCTGGGCTAATGAGAGTCAATACGCAGTAAACTATTGCGTGATATTAATATTATTTACGTTGTTGATCAGGTAACATAATGTGAACGTTTCGGCTCCACTTCGAGCCATCTTCAAGGATGATGCAAAAAAAAATTTTTTATTTTTGGACAGATCTGGTATGAGTTTTGATGTCAAGATTTGATTCCGTCACTAACGATTGGCAGATCGAATGAAATTTCCTGTGAATTTCGGTGTAACGTAGTAAATTATAACAAAAAACAATTAATTTTTTAATATATAAAACAACTCACCAAGTGTGGTCAAAATTCACCGGTGCATGATAATAAATTTCGTGAACGATACAATATAAATAATAAATTAATAAAAATTCGTAACAATAGTTGAGTCCAAGAACAGTCAGTAGTTGGTTAATAATGGTTAATAAAGTAAAAATTGTGGGATACAAGCTATCAAACATGGTCAAGATTGAAATGATAATGATGGGAAGTCGAAGTGATAATCGTTTATATGTAAATAAATAAATAATAGCGGTTGAGAAATGCGATGGGCCGATTTACAATTTGCTCATAATGGAAACATAAGCGTGGTGTAAATATTCGGTGTCCGTTTGTAAATTTAAACTATTGTTTTGTCGTTTGATGTGTAACATTTCAGAAATTAATTGTTTATTTAAAAACCGTTTTTTTATCTAAGATTATAACTTTATCCCAATCAAATTCGTGATTGAACTTAATTCTATATTCAGTGATTACTGATTCTGTGTTTGTGTTCCTGCGTATATAGTTTCTATGTTCATTGATACGAGTCTTTAATTGTCTGCCTGTTTATACGACATAAGTTGCATCGCAGGCTTTACATGACAATTGTATACAACATTCTTCTGAGACAAATTAGGAAGAGTATCTTTATGTCGTTTAATATTGTACTCAAGTTTATTAAGAGTGAAATACAATAAATTGACATCAAATTCTTTCAAATTAGTTATATTTTTAAATTTATAAGAAATCGATGGAATAAACGGAATCATGATCCATCTGTTAAGGTTCTTGTTGTCATTCGAATTATCTTTTTTGTTAATTTTTTTGTTTCGAAAATAAGTACTTCAGTCTTCTGTTCATAGTATTAAAAATAATTTCTAGAGGGTTATCATTATTAAGGAAGATGATAATTATTAAAACTAAATTATCTCGGTGAAATCTCGGATGTGAAAGTAAGAACGCTCTGTCAAAATGTTTATTATTGTACCTCTTGAGACTTTAGCTGTTACGGTATCGTTCTACGTAAGATACGTGGATGATATCGCTACGGCTATTCCCTCATCTACAACTAATCAAGTTGTAAACATTTTTAACTCGTTCCATAATAGACTACAATTCACACTGGAAATTGGAAGGGAGAAACTTAACTTTTTAGATATTACTATGTGTGAAAGAAATAACTCTATTGAATTTAATTGGTTCCATAAACCCACATTTTTGGGGAGATATCTGAATTTTATTTTCTGTCTCAACATCCTCTCTCCCTAAAAAAGGGTATAATAATAAACATGCTTGACAGAGCGTTCTTACTTTCACACCCGAGATTTTATCGAAATAATTTAGTCTTAATAATTAACATCCTCCTTAGTAATCATTATCCTCTAGAAATTATTTTTAATATTATGAACAAAAGACTGAAATACTTACTTTCGAAACAAAAAAACAAAATCAACAAAAAAGATAATTCAAATGACAACAAGAACTCTAACAGATGGATCACAATCTCGTTTATTCTATCAATTTCTTATAAATTTAAAAATATAACTAAAAAACTTAATGTCAATTTATCGTACTTCAGACTTAATAAATTTGAGTACATTATTAAAGGACATAAAGATACTCTTTCTAATTTGTTCCAGAAGAATGTCGTATACAAATTGTCATGTAAAGACTGCGATACAACTTATGTTGGACGAACAGGCAAAAAATTAAAGACTCGTATCAATGACCATAATCAAAAATCATATACGCAGGAACACAAACACAGAATCAGTAATCATTGAACGTAGAATTAAGTTCAATCATGCATTTGATTGGGATAAAATTATAATCTTAGAAAAAACGGTTTCTAAATAAACAATTAATTATTGAAATGTTACACATCAAACGACAAAACAATAATCTAAATTTATAAACGGACACCGAATATCTACACCACGCTTATGTTTCCATTATGAGCAAATTGTAAACCCGCCCATCGCATTTCTCAATCGCTATTATTTATTTATTTACATACGATTGTCACTTTGACCCTCCATCATAATTTCAATTGTAGTGTCGCCGGAGCGGCCACGGGGATGGGATTGGTGGGCCGAAGAGAAATCGCGCTTTCGATAATCTTCAAACTTCTTTATTTAATTCAATAAAAACACTTTATAATAGTTTACTCTTGCGTAACTTTATTTCGCGTAACCGCACCTCACGTGTCGGCTCGTCAAACAAGAATCGCCCGCTGTTCCGCCGCGCGTCACATATAGCGCGTTTCTGCACTTTGTTACCAGGTCAGTTCTACCAATCAGCACCGACCTGGTCAGCAAAGTCGTTACTTCCGGAGAAGAGTAACTGCGACCTTCAAGCGAGTGTCGTCTTATCGCTGTGGCTCGTGCCGTCGAGCGACTGCGATAAGCGAAAATTGATCGATGCGTTTCCGGGCCGACTCCTTTGTCATGAAAAATACTCATGACAATCTTGACCACGTCTGATATCTTATATTCCACAATTTTTATATTATTAACCAACTATTAACTGTTCTTGGACTCAACTATTGTTACAAATTTTTATTAATTTATTATTTACATTGTATCATCCACGAAATTTATTGTCATGCACCGATGGATTTCAATTTTGACCACACCTGGTGAGTTATTTTATATATTAAAAAATTAATTTTTTGTTATAATTTACTACGTTACACCGTCACTCATAGGAAATTTCATTCAACCTGCCAATCGACGGAATCAAATCTTGACATCAAAACTCACACCAGGTCTGGCCAAAAATAAGAAATTCAAATTCTTTTTTGTATCATCTGATACAAGAAAGATGGCTCGCTGAAAATGGCGCTGAAGATGGCTCGAAGTGGAGCCGAAACGTTCACATTATGTTATCTGATCTCAACAACGACATAAATATATAATATTAATTAGAGTTAAAAAAGGGCCACGTACCAAGCCTGATGTACGTGCTGTTGATATAATGTATATTTAGATGTCAAATTAAATATAAAATAAAATAAAAATACATTAGATGTCAAATTAAATTAAAAATAAAATAAAAATACAAACGTTTCGACCCTTATTGGGTTATCTTCAGTGTATATAAAACAACATAAATATAATTTAAACATTGAAACGGTCGATTAATAAAAGGCAAGGTCAATGTGTAATATTGCAAAAATTATAGAGACAAAACGCAAAAATTATAGAGACAAAACACAAATTAAGAAGAAGGAACGCAACCTGCTATTCTCGTGATAGGCTCTTTCATGATGTTGAATGTGTGCGCCCTTAAATTCTTTTGGAGTTTAATTAAATGAAACCGTGAGCGCCGGTGACGAATCCTCTCAAGGTGAATCATCTTGTTAAAACTTATGCTTGAGAGAAAATCGTGGGTGTGTGACCGATGTATGGTAGACGAGAGAGACAGTTATTATTGTCCGCGTAGGTACACAAAATTAGACGTTTAACAGTTTTGCGTGTGGAACATTAAATCAATCAGAAACAACTAGTGTAGAACATTTAATTTAATTTGATTGACATCTAAATATACATTATATCAACAGCACGTATAGGCTTGGCACGTAGCCCTTTTTTAATTCTAATTTTCAATTATTTGTGCCTAATATTTTATAATATTAACGTCATGCAATAGTTTACTGCGTATTGACTCTCATTAGCCCAGCACTTTATTATTAGTTTTTTAAAAAAATCCTCGAGAGTCCTATTAGATTAATTTTCATATGTTAAATTTTGTAAGTCTATAATTAATAATTTGTTTACCATATGAATTTTGTTAACTGAAATATTGTCATATTTCCGTATAATTTTATTTACTCTACAATTAGATATAAATGTTAAACAATTGCCAAAACACGTCCAAATTTCGATAACGAAGAATAGTTACTCAACAGAGATGTGAAATTGTTTGTTTAGAGTTAATATTCAAGAATAATATTCAAAAATATTAATAACGTGCTTTTGAATTTTTCTTCGGATCTAATAATACCCATTTTCTGTTGCGAAATGTTACTCAGACGCATTTCATTTTCCAAACGACAAGTTTCCTTCGGCAACCCTTGACAGCCAATCGGAATCCTCCTACCAAAATCTGCAAGTTCTTAAGATTTATGCTTCGTGAAATCAAATTGACAGAATTGTTCTTGCTCTTGACATGAAACCAATGATTTGAAGAATTGATTGAGTCTCCGCAGTCCGATTTGATGTAAACGTTTTTTGGATCGCTCGATATCCATGTTAATGCAATCGTAGAGTCGCTCCATGCATATATTTAATTCGATTTTAAAAGCTTTTCGGACATTTTTTAACAAGCTAACTAATACAATGACACTGTAAAGCTTATATCTCAGTAATGTAATCGTTTAATTTTTTATTGACGCAATTTGTGATTTTGAACAAAGTAACGCAGAGCTAAAATTGTTATCCTTATCGGCAGATAAATACACACTCCATATGCTCTTCTTAATGCGTCACAAAATGCATAAATAAAATCGAGTCGCTAATATTCGCGATAACTCTACGAGAGATCTGAATCGTATTTATGTCCTTTAAATCTTATCCTTAGCATACGCGTGTCACGCTTGCCCGAAGATTTATCGGTAATGGATCATCCAAGTTCAAATTTGCTGTCCATATTTCCTGCATAATTAGCTTGTCTTGAATCAAAATAGGACTCATTGAGTCTAACAAATCAATCTTAAAATTGCCAATAAAATTTCTCATTTTGTTTTATTCAAACTTATTATTGATTGAATTGCGAATTCAATATCATCTCGCTCGGGATGCCAATTCAAATCCAAAGTTTTTGTACTGTTTGAGCTGTCTACATCAATCGCGACAGCTAAAGGTTCATCGACTCGTTCGCCTGATTTCTTGGCGCATCGTTTTTTGTCTTTCTCGAATTCCTCGATGAACTCGCTTTTCTTGTTTGATAGCACAACGTGTTATACCGCTCTCCGCATTTCCGATACGAACCAGACCTGTAATCCTTGACAAAATGATCGTTTCGCACATAATTAATACACAATCTTAATCGTTTGACTGCTTGTATCTTTTACAGGCAAATTTGAAAATTGATTATATGAAATAAAATGCTGCCTTTAGCTGAAATAACATTGATGAACTGTAATTGACAATAATGTTTTGTCTTGCAATTTCGAATTAAATGGTTTCAGCTCACTAGTATCCTTTTATGATTATTAAATCTTGGTTTACCCGATACACTCTCCGCATCCTCATTTAGAGATGCGCTCAAATATCTGACATCGGCGTTGCAAGAATTCCACCAGAGTGCTGATCGTCACACTTTTTAATGTCCCAACTTCCAGCATATTTTTCTCAATGTCTTCTTGTAACATTGTTCAGATTTCTCTCAATTAAATAAATGACTAATTCTTCCCAAGATCCCATGGGAAGCACATCCTCATAAAATGCAATATTCGCAAATGCTTTTGAACGAACTCTGGAATCTCACTGGCAGATTCCCGATGTACTCGCAGCAATTTAAATAAATATTGAATGCCACTTATAAATGAATCTTTCGTCCTCACTTCTTCAGAAATTCCCAGGCAATTGCATAATTTTCATTGAGAATTTCAATTGAGTCGACTCTTGCAGCTAGGCCGCAATGATCCCATTAAGTATTGCTGCTTCCGAACATTGGACAAATCGTTATCGTGAATTAAGGTTTCAAATGGCATACCTTTTTCACTATGTCTGCAGCTATGTCGGCAACTTGATAATTGGCAGCTTGACTTGAGATTCTGTAGGAAAATTTGCAAAGGTATGAGTGGTAATGACACGACACCTCTTTAGATTACATAGACCTTTTTAATAATAAAGATACATGCAGTCGTTTTTAACTGAGTCACCGAAGAGAGCAAGTTTCTATGGTCGTGTTCCAAAATTGACTGCTAGTGCTGAAAATCTATAGTATACGTAACGTAAACTATAGATTTTTAGCGCTGGCAGTGAATTTTGGAACACAGCCTGCATAGACCGACTAAACAACCAAAAAGACAATACAAGAGGGCTCTCTATTCCAAGTACGCAGTGACATCTATTATCTTAGGATCAGATTTCGTTTAACACTCAACACTCTCCCTTAAACGCAATCTGCATTTATGTGTCTTAGGGGTATCAGTCCAAGTCCAAAGGTGCATTTTTCATGTTTAGACTTTGGCAGGTCTTTAGTAACGACATCAGCAACCATTTCTTCAGAGAGAAGATATTCTAATTTGATTGGATGGTTCTTCAATGTTTCACGGATGAAATGATGCCTGATGTCTATATGCTTAGTTCTTGAATGATGAACTGGGTTGTGTGCTAATTTTGCAGCACCCTGATTGTCATTCCATATCGTTACTTTGGCTCTTGAATTTAATCCAAACTCATTTAAGAAGCTCATTAAATAGATGGCATCTTTAGTGGCATCAGTAATGGCCATATATTTGGCCTCGGTTGATGAGAGTGCAACAGTTCGTTGTTTTCTGGATTCCCAAGAGATTGCAGCTCCTGCGAGAATAAGAACGAATCCAGTGTATGATTTTCTGTCAGTTGCATCGCTTCCCCAATCTGCATCCACGTATCCGATGAGTTCTTCTTCGTTTTTCTCGAATACTAGATCGTCTGAAGTTCCTTGTAGATATCGAAGAATTCTTTTTGCCTCATTCCAGTGTTCACGAGTACATGAGTTGTTGAATTGGCTTAACATATTGACCGCGTGCGATATGTCTGGGCGAGTTGCTACAGACAAATACATAAGTGCTCCGATTAATTCACGAAACGGAATTTCTTCATTTGATCTTTCGTTTCTTAGGTCATTGCTTGAGAAGTTTACTTTTCCTGCAACCGACATTGGTGTTGATATTACATTGCAAGTGTTCATATTAAATCTTTGTAGAACGTCACGAATATAGCTAGTGTGTGACAAAATGATCTTGTTATGAACTCTTTGAATTTCTATTCCGAGACAAAATTTTGCTTGTCCCAAATCTCTTAGTGCAAATCTACGAACGAGTTTTTCTTTAATCTGCTTAACTCTCCCTCGATTCGTAGATGCTAATAAAATATCATCAACGTACACAAGTAGAATAGTTAATTCATTACCTTGCTGATCTATGTAAACACAAGGATCTGCGTTTGTGGCCTTTAATCCCAGATTTATAATGGCTTCATGGAGTTTCGCATTCCATTGCCTACCAGTTTGCCACAAACCGTACAATGCCTTGTTTAACTTACAGACTTTGTCACGATCTGTTAAATCCTTGATCATCGTTGTTGCTTTTGTAATGAGTTGGATATCTTGTTCTTCTTGAATAATCCTCTGAAGCGTCTCCTCCAAAAGCTCTGGTTGTTTCATGTATATCTCTGTGTCTATTTCGCCATTTAAAAATGCTGATATTACGTCCAGCTGCTCAATGCACATATTATATTCAGCTGACAATGCTGTCAGCATGAACGAACTGAGTCTTGCTACGGGTGCAAATGTATCATTATAATCAACGCCTGGTCGCTGAGTAAAACTCTGGGCAACAACTCGAGCTTTTCGGCGTTCCACAGATCCATCGGAGCTATATTTATTACGCAGAACCGTTCTGCATCCCAGTACTTTTGTACCCGCTGGTTTATCCACGATCTTCCAAGTATCATTTTTGATAAGACATTTTATTTCAGTGTAAATCGCATCCTTCCACTCATCTCGATCAGAATCGCTGATTGCTTCCTTAAATGAGATTTCCATGGAGTTCATAGCAAGTTCGGCCTCATGTCAAGTTATGTTTTCCTCGTCACCAGATGCAGCATCATTTTCGGAATTTCTGTTTAGTTCATTTTCAACTATATTATATTGTTTGGCTGGTCATCCGACTCTTCCAGTACGAATAATCCGCGGTCTTCCAGGACCGCGTTTCACTTGAATAACATCGATATTATCGTTATTTACATGATCCGACGGTTCATTTTCTAAATGAATATCTTGGATTTCATTATGACGTTCAGAACTTGTTTCTGTGATAATTGAAGGACCTATTTCGGTCTCGTCTCCTCTTATGTCTTGCGGAGAATTGTCTAAGACTTTAAATCTACCGTTCGTTGTTTCCCTGCTGATTATATCTTCGTACTTGTTGTCTAATTTTAGTTCAATCTGACGTCTCGTGTGACCACAATCTTTCGTTCACTTGGACCCAAACTCGATATGCTTTTGAAATTGTAGAATATCCTACGACTAGACCTTCAATTCCGCGTGCCTCGAACTTGCTTTTATTAGGGGATTTGTTTAAGAAAAATACTCTTTCTCCGAATGTCTTTAAATGTTTGACTACTGGTAATCGTCCATTCCATAATTCGTATGGAGTAGATCCATCAGTGCTTCTGGAAATGCATCTGTTTTTCACGTAGTTTGCCGTCGAAATGGCTTCTGCCCAAAAAGATGGCGGTAAACCTGATTGGATGAGTAGGCATCGTGCCGCTTCTATCAATGTCCGATTCTTGCGTTCGGCTACGCCATTTTGCTGAGGTGTATACGTGGTAGTTAGTCTTCGACGTATTCCTGCCCTTTTGAATATTACGTCCATTTTACCGTTGCAGAATTCCCGACCGTTGTCCGATTGAACGGCTTTTATCCTACGTCCCGTATATGTTTCAACAAGATTTTTATATTCTTTGAACTTTTCTGCTACCTCACTCTTATCCTTTAAAAAATATGTTTCACATTATCTGCTATAATCATCGATAAATGTGATAGAATAGCGAGCTCCTCCAATGGAAGTTGTACGCATCGGACCACACAGATCGGTGTGTATTATATCCAAAATATTGGATGCCCGCTCATTTCTTGTTGAAAACGATAAACTTGTGAATTTCCCGGCTAAACACGTATCGCAGCCTTTTGGTGTGTTCGCACTATTGAATTTTAGACCAATAGCTCTTTTCTCGTTTAACATTCTATTCATGTCACGAAAATTTGTATGACATAAGCGACTATGCCATAATTCCGCTTCAGTCTTCCCGGGAACTGCTAAGTTACAGGCTTGTTGAGTTTCTCCGCGTAAATAAAATAAGTCGCCTTTTCGATCCGCAACCAGTTTTATGTTTCCGCGGTGATCTCTCACCAATGCTCCATTTTTCTTGAAGATGACCTCCAAATTCTTATCGACAATCTTGGCAGTGGAGAGGAGGTTTGAGCGCAAACCGGGTACATGGAGAGTATTTAAGAGCGTATATGGAATAATTTTATCTCCATTGTTGACAATTATATCGACATTTCCTCTAGCAATTGCTTGCATTGTTGTGTCATTGGCTAATTTGATTCCGTTCTGTGCCTCTTCAATGTTTGAAAACATTTTCTCTTCGTTGCACATATGGGAAGTGCATCCAGAATCCAGGCACCTCCCTTGAAAGTTGCCATAATTATTTGCTTGAAGAGCTGATTCAGGTTTTTGTTCTTTAGTGTTTGATTTGTAACTCCAGTTTCCGGATTAGATATAACCTTATTCTTAGAATAACAATCGGCTGCTTTGTGTCCAACCTTATTGCACTTGCGACATTTGTATTTTATATGTGATCCCGAAGAACCTGATAGTAATTTGGCGTTTGTCTTGTTCATATTTACAGGTTTCCCGTTACTTTGTTTCAAAAACATTGCATTAGATTCGTTTTCTCTTGCTTTTTGTTTCCAAGATTCATATTCCTCGATAATCTTTACCTTTAATGATTCCGCGTCAGGAAGTGTGTCCCTCGTCTCAATTGCGCAACGAAAATTTTCAAAGCTGCTTCGTAGACTGTATAGCAATATTATAGTCAATAAGTCCCCGTTGATTTCGATGTTTATCGCATTAAGTTTATCGACTGCATCATAAAATTTCATGAGGTGTGTCCTTACGTCCTCATCTTCCAGCATTTTAGTTTACGTCAATTGTTTGAGTAGTGCTGCCTTTCTTGCAGGCCCCTTCGATGCATAGATGGACTCAAGCTTTTTCCAGACTTCCCTCGATGTTTTTGACAGTTACGAATGTTTTTTAACTCTCCAGGGATGATCGAAAGAATAATATCAGATTTTGCTTTTCGATCTTCAATTACCCACCTATCATATGCTGCTTGAGATGCCGTACGTTCTGCACCTTCTCCGATGACTTCAGGTTTAGGCTTTTCATCTGATACATATCTCCATGTATCGTTTTTTATGAAGAGGGTTTCTGCTTGGATGCACCATGTATCATAGTTATCTCTTGAGAGTTTCAATGCGTGTGGAATTAATAACACTTGCCATTGCTTTTACAGTGCGTGTATTCACAATATGCAAACTAGGCGTCGTTTTGGTTTTCGAGGTTAGTGAGTTTGAAATTGATTCTAACTCAGATGTTCCCTTTTGATTTTCTTGACCTTTCGATACTCTTTATACTGTCTGGGCCCATAACCAAATGTAGGAAAATTTGCAAAAGTATGAATGGGAATGACACGATACCTCTTTAGATTACATAGACCTTTTTAATAATAAAGATGCAGTCGTTTTTAACTGACAAGGGAACCTCGCGAACCCGAAAATTCTGATTTTGATGAAACTTTGCACACATGTAAGGGAGGTCAATAGATGAATATTGACATTTTCCGTTGCTGCTAAAAAACGATTTTAAGGGATGAAATCACCCCTCATATGTAGAGCGGCTTTTCACTTTTCTCAATTTATCTCGAAAATGATTAGAAATATTAAAAAATGGTTTATACAAAAATTTCATAGAAAAAAGTCCTCTA
>JANQDE010001652.1:2083-12241 GCA_037157785.1 Cephalotes varians
CGACAACGTTAATAATAATGACGATGATAATAATAATGACGTTTCTTAATGTAAAATTACTTAAAATCTGACTTTGCATCGCAATATCTCCGCTCGTAGTGCATGCAGAGAAAAAATGAAAACACTTTTATTATATAATTTGTACCCAAGCTATTGATTGAGCCTATTTAGAATTTGATCGGTTCAGTCGATTTTTAGATATAAAAATCTCAGATGCTAGTATCTCGCCGGCTCGCGTAAAGATACACGGTAGCTTCTCGGGCGTCATATATCTCTCGATATCGCTCGATATACTTGACACCCGAGACACTACCGTGTCTCCTGATTAAATAACCACACAAGTGCCTTGTGGTCTGTTATAATTTTAAATTTCGTACCGTATAAATACAGACGAAAATGGTTCACTGCCCATACGATCGCCAGTAATTCCTTTTCGGTCGTACTGTAATTGCGCTCGGCTTTGTTGAGCACGCGACTCACGTAAGCGACGAGTTTCTCCTTCCCCGCGTCGCCTTGCGATAAGACAGCTCCTATCGCGTAACCTGATGCGTCCGTCGTCACAACAAACTCGCGGTTAAAATCGGGATAAACTTGAACAGATGCCGTAATTAGTTTTTCTTTTAGTATTTCAAACGCCTAATTGTTGTTCTTCGTTCCACGCGAACGTCGATTCTTTGCGCATTAATCGTGTCAATGGTTTTGCTATTTTGGAAAAGTTGTCAATGAATTACGGTAGTATCCAGCTAAACCGATGAACGCTTGTACTTCTTTTAGTTTTAGTCGGCAGGAAAATTTTTTACCGTGGTTATTTTGGACGGATCATATTCCATTTTCAGTTACTATATGGCCTAAGTACGTGACTTCTTTCCGTAAGAATTCGCACTTATCAGGTTGTAATTTTAGTTTATTTTTCCGTAGACGTTCTAATACTTCTGTCAATCGTTTGTTATGTTCCTCTAAGGTAGCTCCGTAGATTACAATATCGTCTAGGTATACGAACCACTTTATTCCTTGCATCCCTATACGGTATTCATTAATCGTTGAAACGTGGCGGGAGCATTTTTTAAACTAAACGGCATTCGATTGTATTCGAAATGCCGGTACGACGTGGAAAACGCAGTTTTTTGCTTATCTTGCTCAGCCATTGGTATTTCGTGGTACCCTGAGGCAAGATCTAACGTCGAAAAATATTTTGCGTTTCCTAACTGGTCTAGGATATCTGTTATGTTTGGTAGGGGGAACGAATCCCCTATCATTACATCGTTTAATTTTCTGAAGTCGATTACGACACGTAATTTTGGCACTCCGAACGCGTCTAACTTTTTTGATACTACCAGCAGAGGCGCGTTCCACTGACTGTCCATTGACTACGTCGGATGAGGTTATTTTCTAGCATTTCGTTTATCTGTCTGTCTACCTCCTGTTTGTGTTTGTCCGGCAGTCTGTATGGTCACACGTTTGTTGGTCTGCAATCCGTCTTCGTCGGTATGTAATGTGATACTGCGTCAGTGTAGGTCAGTGTTTCTCCCGGTAGATGAAACACATCACTATATTTTTCGCATATCTCTTTTAATTTCTTCTTTTCTTCTCTATTTAGATGTTGTGTCCGAAGTGAGGCTTTTATTATTTCTTGTCGTTTTAATTYTGATTTTTCTATCYTTATGCTTGCGACTTGTGCTTGAGCCTCTTGCGGATCTTCCTTCAGTTTCTCTACAGTTACATGTGGCATGCGCATCTTAACTTCCTTCTCTGTGATGTTTATGACGCTTACGGGGCACACATTATTCTCGGGTTGCACTAAGCAGCTTCCGATAAAGATTCCTGGCTGTGTTTCTTCCGCTTTTACTATGCCAACATGATTTACACTTGTGAACGCTCTTAWTATCGTTTCACATCGTGGCGGTAAAATTACCGCGTGATACGGGTATAAAGTCAACGAATCTTTCCCGATTATTAATCTTCCGTCTTTATGGCATGGTATCGCGTTGTATTTCTTAAGAAAATCGTTTCCTAATATTCCTTGATAGTTGATCGGAAAATCGTTTTTCACTACGTAGATTGGGTGGATTATCGCCTTTTTCTTACTTAATTGTATCGTCGCGTTAAATTTTCCTACTACGCGCGCCGTATGTCCCGTTACTCCGGTTAACTTCATTTTTAATTTTTCTACCAGGGTTTTCCCTTTTAAATATTTTACTTTAATTAACGATATGGTAGCTCCCGTATCGTATAGTAATTCAGCAGTGCCCTTTTGAGTTTCTACTATTGGTACGCTTACTAAATCTAAACTCGTCTGATTAGTATCTACGGCAGTCACATGAAGCTGTTGCTTCTATTGCTTTATTTTTTCTTTTATGGGTATACTCTTCGTCGCTGCTCGAAGAGTCACCATCTTCGCACGTATTCACTTTGTTTCTGTCGTGCTTGACAAACTTTTTCTCTCTCTCTCCTGGCTTTTTTTCGCCTTTGTTTTTGCCGTTGAGTAACCAGCATTCATCTCTTTTATGCCCCGCCTTTTTGCAATAGTTGCAATGGCTTTCTGTTGTGTTTACTCTTCGCCCTTCCGGTTTAGGTAAGACGCTTTTACTTGAGCGACATTCTCGCCTGTAATGCCCTGTTTTCCCGCACTTGTAGCAGGTAAAATTTTTATCATTTTCCCTTTGTGTCTTCTGGCTAGGGTTATACCGCAAATTTTTATTGCTCGACCCTGCCGTTTTCTCTTCCGCGCTAGCCCCTGCCACCGCTTCCTGCAGTGTCGTGTATCTCTGTGAGCGCACTAACACTCGGATATCACTACGAAGGCCTGGTTGGTAATTATTTAATGCTTGGGCATTTATTGTATTCATTATTACCCGTCCCGCTTCTGTCGAGTGTCCTTGCCCTTCGATCATAGACTCATATAATTCTAGAGCTAGTTGCTCTGTTCGTTGCCCGAATGCCTGAGCGTTTTCACCCATCTTTTGTTTTAGAGAATTGAATTCTACTTGTAGATGTGCTGTGTTTCGAGTCACGCTATAATTTATTTCTAACTCCCGCTTTAACTGTTCAAAACTGGTGATATTCTTTGTTTCGAACTCTAGCAATGCCTTTCCCCTTAGTTTGGTGCATAGCACCGCCCTTAGAAAGGCTAGTTCGTTTGCTAGAGAGATACTGGTTACCGCGAACGTACATGCGTTTAGAAATTCACGCATTTTCTCCGGAGTTTTTCCGTCGAACACCGGTATTAACCCTACGGCGATTTTTAACTATAGATAACTTTCGGCCGGATCGGCGCGGTTTCGTACATCGTCCGCTGTTCGTCCGTACGTTAGTCGCGTGTTATCCATTAAGGAGATACTCTGACGCACGCGTGTGTTGTCGAGCGGCGGTGCGCTCGCTCTCGGTCGCGTCGCGACATTTGAAACCGTTGCTTCCCTTTTTATCTTTTCTCTCTCCTGTGTTCTCTACGTATCTCGTAGATTTGGTCACTCATCTTATTCATCCGCGTATTAATGGTCTCGATGGACTGCATTACGCTGTGTAACATTATTTCTWTTACGTTTCGGTGCGTCTCCGAATCTGGAGTAGTGTTTATGTTTTGCGGAATACTTTGTCTAGTAGTGCCCGCGACACCCTCCACGGTTGATCCGTTTCCTAGCTCGCCGTGCAATCGGTCGATCTCTCTTACGATCTCTTCTTGAGTACAGTACCGTCTTAGTACCATCTTCTTGAGTACCCGCTCGATTCGTTCGTCCGTCGGGTCGTTCGGGGCTTGAGCCATGTCGTCACCGTCTTTAGGGTCAAAGATACTACTATCGTACGATGTTAATGAAAATTCTCCGCGTTCGGATACGTTACTCAGAGTCCTACTAATGTAAGATCTTGATTTTTTTGGTTCGGGGTTTACAGGGGGTAGTAAACTGCTGTCTATATCGAACGTAAATTCCCGGTCTACCGTGATATTCTCGCGTACTTCGCTGTCACTTTCGCTTTCGAACTCAGCCGCTAGATTTCTTCTGATTCGACTTGTTATTTCAGTTTCGCGGACGCGAGGTTCCCTACTTATACACGGTTCGCTGTGTGTTTCACGAGTTCTTAGTACGTGCTCGTTTCGCCGGTTCTGAGTGGAGCCACAATTTGTTTCGAGTTGCACCCGGTACGTTAAAACTAGGTAAATCTAATCGGAATTTGACAACGCGCGTCGGGGCTGTCTCGTTCGTTATCCCTATCGCTTGCTCTCTATATTCACTCGTAAAAAAAAATTTTCTCGACTTATTAACAGCCGCATCTCGCCTTACACCTATGTATGTATACCGCAGGTGTCGTCGACCGTCCTCGCCGCCGTTAACGCGCTGCTCCCTCGCCGCGCTGCTTCCTCCGGCTGCTTGCTCTCCGTCGGTCGCCCGCTCTCGTTCGGCCGCTCGCTCCCTGCTGATTGCTTGTTCGACGTTGATAGCTCGTTCTCCGTCGACTGTTCTTCTTTCAATAATTACCGCTTAGATTGTTGCTTGTTGCTGCTTCGATAAGGTCCTTGGTTCTTGGAACCAGATCCCTTTTCCTTTGGCAACTTCCGTCGCTTTTAACTTATTTCTTGCAGACACTTGCCTTGTGCTCTGCCTGTATCGTCCGCCGCTTGGCTTATCGCTGAGTCAGAGTTATCTCGTTCTCACTCAGTTACTCGAGAGTGCTTTCCTTGTCTGCTCCTCTCTTTTCTTGTGTTGTCTTACGCCTTTTATCGCTATTTGTAGTTATCGTAGGTCAGTTTGCTTACTGCCTATCTGCTTGAGAGTCGTCTGCCTTTTATTGYTCCAGAATTTGTTACTCTCTTAACTAATAGAGAAGTTGTCTTTTCTGTTTTAGATTTTCAGGGTGTTCTTCTTGGTGTTTCCAGTGCTGCATCCCACCGCTGCCACCAATTTTATGTTATCCCGTGGGATCTTTTTGGATGCCGCGAGGAGGGACGTCGAGAAGGAGTTGATTCTTTCAGTTAAATTAGTAGTCGTAGTAGTAGTGAACTAATTACACTTTTATTACACTTTTATTAAACTACTCGGTTTACACTTTGATTCACCCTTACTTTTAAGTTATAAGTATGCACACGCGGTGCTCTGCCGAGCAGAGCCTTCGGCCGCAACACGTTTCGGGATAATTCCGCTGGTGTACGCTTGACACTGGCTTTCATACCTCAGCTAACCAATCGTGATTGGCTGAGGACGAATCGAACGATATCAGATTTTCGAAAAGTGCAATGCGGATCATTGCATCTTTTCGGTCGCGCGTGCGACCTTTGGCCAGCGCGTCCTCGGGTGCGTTATCGTATATCGCCTACTAACCGCTCCTTGCGTTGGATTCCAGTCGTTGTGAACGAAACTAACAAGCATTAACTAAACTATAAAACCCGTGGTTGAAATGTTATATAGTAATTATCTGGTGAAATATTACATAATAATTACTTAACCTGATTACCTATTACGTGGTGTGGCTTACAACAATGTCTTCGTGATCAGCATCCAATCGATGATTATGTCATCTCTTGCCTCGTTTTCGAGCATGTCCTTCAACTTCTCGTTTTTGATATTCCTTAACATGTACAAGAGCGTCATCATTTTCAGTATCAATTACAGCCGATATAATAAAATGTCTCGCCATCATGTGCGGGATCATCCCAGCTTCCAATCCGTGATGATTCACAATCAACCAGGAAGCGCAAGATCTTTCAGATTATGTAAGTACATTCCATGGATAGGGGCTTGCAAAAATGTAATGTGAGAGAATACTTCCCTTTTTCAGCACCGCCATTTCCTTCACAACAAACCAATTTCCAACAATGAATCCTTGTAGGTCCACAAACGTTGGTACGATCATGATGAGCAGTTTTTCGAGACTACGCTCCATTGCAAAGCATCTCAATTTTTATTTATCCCATCCAACATTCGCAATTTACATGATCTTGCGCACTATGTTTTACACCGGACAGTATTCAACCACACGATCGTGTAAGATGAGGCAATAGGCGGTAGTATTCGCGAGTACATTCTCTTTGCAATCAAATTCTTTTCGTACATCTACAGTGGCGCTTTTGATGAACTCGTTTTGTCGCACGCAGTCAATGACCAAAAGGTCCATTCGTTAGAAACGTGACCACGTGAGCAGTCGTATCCGTAATAAGCTTTACGAAAACGTGCATACATATCAAACAGGATGGTATATCTATTTTTGCCAAAGTCTGCATTCAGATCATCATACGGATAAAATTCAGAGTTTAGATATAGTTTTACGTGAGTCAAATTACAATCGTCGAATACACTGACATCTTGAGACATGTTATTCTTTCGACCAGTCTGCAGAGCAAAGATAACGTATCGCGGTTTCTCCAGTTGCAGTTTTGACAGCCCATGAATGTTTGCTTATGCTCTGCAACAGGGGGTACTCGTACGGATACCATGAACGGAAACTCATACTTAAATATCGCCCGGTCTCCAAAGCTCGTGGCAAGGAAAATTTATTGACCTCATTTAAAACAACGTGAAACATTCGCCACTGCACTTTGAGTAAATCAATTTCCGGTTCCGTTGTTGGATTTCCCACACAAGACAATTGTTGTCACTGCACGTTCGTATCAAGATCAATTCGTGACGAGCGTTAACAACCACGTTTGTAATCCTCGCAAAAGCCTAACAGCGTGTTGAGCGGCACGCAAAAGTTAAAGTATCCTTCTGATATAGTCGATATAATGTCCCATCCTGCGTTCCGCATAATTAGAGCTTTGTCATACGTCAGTGATACATAGTTCTTGATAGTACTAATAATTCCAACGTTTCTGTTACGATCAATCTCAACACCATTGAGTTCATATTGAATTTCATCAAACATGAATGCAAGGCAATTATTTCCAACCGTTGTCTGCGACTCGTCGTTCCCTCTCTTTACSGTTAATYTTCCCTCGATGTATAGAAAACTTTCGCATGGTAACGTGTATAAATTTTGCTGTTGTATGGGTATCCTTATCTCGTCGCTATGTCCAAACGTTGTGTTGGTGTACGGATTGTACGTGTGAGTTTCAATCTTGACTACACAGTCATCGAAAATCGGCTCACCTCCAATGTTCTAGATATCTACCATTTCAAATATTTCGTATGATAAAACCCAATAATTTTAAAAATTCAACGTTTGTCGCAGAAAGTTTCGTCTTCGATGTTGTATTGTCTTTTTTATGAATATTTTTGATTACGTCTCTGCGTTAAAAATTGTGTCTTTTGTCGGTTTTACTTGTTCATTCAATACGACCATCTCATATGGCGTCTCCGTACATGCAGTCTCACAGTAATTTCTTCTCCACAAAAATCGAGCAGTCGGCCGTCTTGATCAACAATGCGAATCGTCAGGTCCGTAATGCTCCGTGCGATGATTGGAAGRTAAATGATCTGTGCAGGCGTTTCCGATATCTTATATCCTGGTGGTACATTTGGCGAAAATTCATGTATCGTGTGTACGCACTTGTCCATGCACGTTGCTATGTGCACCGGAAGTCACGTTGCACTCGACGCGAATAATGTTTACGTTGATAATATTTATTCGTACATCTGATACGTGTCATTGTCGCGGCTTCAGTATACGTTTCGATGAGAATCCTAACAGCGATCCAATGTTGTGGGATTTGGTGAAATTTATCTGATAAGCGCACTTGATTTCACTCTTCATCGTATTGTTGTTAGCGCGAATTATCAGTGGATACTCGCTCTCATCGTCTTCATCTTTGCGAAGTGTCTTCTTTTTCAAGATATCGTTTGAAATTGTGCGTTTCAGATATTTATTTATATCATGTAGTTCGTATGATCCTTCGGGAATAACAATTTCCCTGTCATCTTTGTCAAAGTAAAATTTATTATTCGATGAATTTACATTAGGTATCGTATAATAAGTCTGTCAAAGTCTGTCAGAGCTCGTAATCGCTATCGCTCAAATCGACGTCTGGCAAGTAGCTTACCGCGAGGATGCTACTCTTGTCAGTGTAAATGTCAATGACATGTTTGATACTGAGTTTAAACAACACAATGTCAGTCTTTAAACTGATTGTCAACCATTTGTAGAAATTGCAGGCACAGTTGACCACAATTGCTTTGATCGTAACGTTGATGAGACGTGTGTGATTATACTCGATATGTGTCACATTATTTTCTAAATATCGCACTAATTCCTTCGGCGGTCGAAGATTGCCAAAACTGTCGAAGTATATTGCGCGATTCCCCCTTTTTGCATATGCCACCCAATGAGTACCTGGTTCCTCAGCATTATCCAGATTCATGATGCCGCTCTCGTTTCGACGTACTTCTCTTGCTAAGGTAGTACGCATAAAAATACCTCTAAAGTATGGAATGCGCATACGGTTTGCCAGTTATTGTAACTGTACGTTTGTGGTAAAACTCTTTGGCGTTTTTAATGTTTCTTGGATGTTTTTACGTTTTTTTTTTAACTCCTTTTTTAACTCCGCTCTTGTACGGCGCGAGATAAAGTCCATGACCTTCCATGACGCGATTATAACGTTTCAGTTCTTCCAATTGACGCTGCGCGGCTTTGTTATCATTCGCCACTTTCGCGATTCCCGCCGTACCGCCGGTCAATGAACCGAGAATCCCCAACAACGGTAGGATTGGTAGGATACCATCGCGTTTCGCTACCGGAAGTATTTGCTTTATTTTCTTCTTCTTCTTCGTTTTCAAACTCATGCCGATTTTTGTCTTCATAGCCGCCCAAACGGCTGCTGCAGTTCTCTCTCCGAGAGTCGAATCTCTCGCAGTAATATGTTTCCGCGCTTTCGTGGCGAGTATATTGTCAGTCACGTGTCGTTCGACGAGATCGTTGCTACGCGAGTAAGCTATATCGCGTTCGCGACATGCTGCGTCTAATGGATTGATATCTCGGTCGCCTCTGGCTAATCGTTTCTCTAAATGCGTTCGCGGACCACAAAACTGATACCCGGGAATATGCAATTCGATAGGAAGAGCATTTATCGCACTATTTAACAATTACTGAGCAATTTCGTCCAGCGTGTCTCTATAAATAGGGCCGCTCTCTATTATTTCAGTAGATGGGAGAAAATATGCGGTTCGTACGGCAGATACAGAAAATCAGAGTGACTAATTTCGATTACAGATTGAAAAAATGATACGCAAACATGGAAACATGTTACCGATTTCTATACGCGGTATCATTTGCGGTCCGTATAACTGTGGCAAGACAAACATGTTGATAAGCTTACTGGAAAGTCCACACGCGTACGCTTCGAGAATGTGTACATATATTCGAAATCGCTTCAACAACCAAAATATCAATATTTGAAGAATTTACTTGCACCGATAGAAGAAATTGGTTATTTYACATAYTCTAATAACAGYGACATCRTATCAYCRAGTGAGRCGCTTCCGAATTCCATCTTTATCTTTGATGACGTGGCGTGCGACAAACAAGACATGATAAGAGAATACTTTTCAATGGGCCAACATGTGGATGTCGACTCATTTTATCTCTGTCAGACATATGTAAAGATACCAAAGCATCTTATACGCGACAACGCAAATCTCTTGATTCTTTTCAAACAGGATGGTATCAATCTAAAATATGTGTACAACGATCACGTAAACATCGATATGTCCTACGAGGATTTCTGCGAATTATGTCGCAATTGTTGGCGATAAAAATATGGATTCCTAGTGATTGATAAGGATAGTGCACTCACCGATGGGCGATATAGAAAAGGATTTTATGACTTTGCGATACCGTAACATGATCAGTTGTTGACGATACATCGACACGTTACCAACGTGGATGAGGAAATTAAAGATCGTGAGAAGATAGCGAAGCAGATTGCGAAAACAAGTGATTCGATTCGTAAAAAATATCGCGCTTTAAAAGCTGGTAAAATGGAGGAAGACATCGCATTGGAAAGATACTTTAAGCCCATCGTTGAACTTTTGAAACAGATTGTCGAAAACACTGTTCGCGAGAAATCTGATGTGGAATCAGGTGAGAATGAAACGTTCTTTTTGGGAGAAGAAGAGTCAAAACTCAAGAGAAAACGATCGAACACTTCGTTTGGCAATTCTCTAATTCCGACTTCTACTCCGGTTAAATCAATGCTGAAACGATCGAAAACTATGCCATTTAATTTGAGTGAAACAT
>JANQDE010001654.1:0-13350 GCA_037157785.1 Cephalotes varians
TATATATATATGTACACATATATATCAATTTTTAATTACTTTAAAAAATTTTAATTATTATTGTATTATATTACTACACAGAAAGTTTTACTTTAATATAAATCTTTCTATATAGTAATGTAATATTAATTAAAAATGTTAACATCAAATAACTTAAAACAGGCCAACATACGGTCAAAGCTAGGTGTCAGTGCTCAATAATAATTCTATTTATTTAAATTAAATTAAACTATACTCTAGTACATTCATAAAAATGTTAATATTAACAAACATATATTATTTGAATACAAATATCATAGAAGGCTAAATGTCAGGGTAAATATATTATTTGAGTTTTACAATTCATTTAGTTTTTTAGTAAAAAATGAAAGAAATATTTCACATAATCATTTTTTACGATTAATTTATTTATATTATTTTTTATAATATTTTTATATATTCAATAAAAATACATTTTAATTACTATTTGTTAGTTACTGTTTAAAATATTTTATTTGCCATGAAATACTTCATACCATAAAAAAATAATTTAATTCACAATTTAATTTTAAAACGTTATATATAAGTATTATATTTAATTTTTTATTAAAACTAATAGATAAGTAATATTTTAAATCTATTTTACTTCCGAAATAATTCTTAAAAAATATATATATATAAAAATTTCAGAGACAAAAAAATTTTTAGAATCTAATATTTTACCTAAAAATATATATGGAATTCTTTAAAGCATATCAGATTTTTGCAATATTTCTTAAACGGAAATCTACATATAATAAGATATTGAATTCTTTTATAAACCTCTGCTATATTAAATTTTCTTTATAATTTCTAATTAAGAAGATTATAATTACCTTTTGTGCAGCTGATGATAATGATTGATATAATTCTTTGTGCGTGTTTTCATTAATGCTTGTATAGGATTGAAAATCTTCAATAAGAACGCGTTCTATTTCACCAGCTCTACGTCTGTTAAATAATTGAAGCAATATGAGCATACTTTGTGTTAAACTTAACCAAGCTTGATATATAAATCTTTGTTTCAATTGTTCATATTCTGCTTTTCGTTTCTCATGTAAATAATTATCTTAAAAAATTACCTTTTTAAAAAAGGTAAAAAAATGTGACAAGTTTACGCGTTGCTTGGAGGAAATATTCTGTTGTTCTAACCCAAGTGATAATAACTTTAATCATAATAACACAATTAAGGAATAAAACTAAGTGGTACATTTCAACCTAAATGTTTATCACTAAATTGCGTCCCTTGATTAAATTCAAATCATATCTAAAATATTGTTGTTCCAATTGTAAGAAGTAAATCACCGTACGCGTAGATGGCACGGATAACCACGCTCTGATTTATATAATTGGTCGGCCACCTATGTCTCTCGCAGGTATTAGTCCGTGCTTGTGCTGCTTCTCGGATAGGTTGTTGAAAAGTGTGCTAGTATACAATGAACTATGGGCATATGTTAATGGCACAAAGCTGTCGCGAAATGAAGACGATCAAGAATGGTCGACGAAAAACGAAAAAGCACTTGCACTAATTGTATTGAGTGTATCGAAAGGTCAGCTTAGCCACATCAAGAACGGCAAAAGAAGCATGGAGCCAATTGACGACAACCTACGAATCGAAAGGGCCGGTAAGACGAGCGACACTATATAAACAGCTTTACAGAACGCGAAAAGAACCCAGGATGACCATGTCAAAATATATAAGTGCATTTACAACAAAAGCCGAACAGTTAGAAGAAGCCGGAATCACGATCCCAGCACACCTACTGTCGATAATGCTGCTTGAATCATTACCAGCTGAGTATGAAAACTTCCGTATCGCCATTGAGTCTCGCGACGAAATACCAAGCATCGAAGCGCTTAAATCAAAGTTCATCGAAGAAGAAGCATGTCAAAACAACAAAGTTGCGCAGGAGGACATGCGAGATAATGCGTTGGTCTCGAAAAATAAAACCAGTCGAAACACGGAACCGTGGAAAAAAGGAAAAATTAACGAATCCAAGCCGCGGAAATTTGAAGGTAAATGTTTTAAATGTGATAAAATTGGACACCGCAGCCGCGATTGCAGAACAAAGTCAAGAGGTTATGCCGCGAACAAAGCCGATGACGCCTTAATCGCCGTTACGCACAACGCTGAAGAGCCAGCCACAGACATCTGGTGTTTGGATAGTGGAGCCACAAGCCATATGTGTAAAGATAAAACACAATTTTCGACGCTAAATGAAGAAATGCATGGAAATGTCCAAATGGCGGCGGATCAAAGCGTCAAATCACATGGAATCGGCGAGGTGAAGTTCGGAGTAAAAATAAACAATCACAAATCAAATAACATAAGACTGGAAAATACAATTTACGTCCCAGACCTGAGAAATAATTTATTGTCAGTCTCTAGCGCTATGAAAACAAAGGTCATACGATAACGTTCTACAAGAACAAGGCATTCATAAATCGAGCCGACGGTTCAGTAGTAGCCACTGCTTCGCGACAAGGTAACCTGTACGTAATGTGTAAAACGAGAAATGAAACTCAGCAAGCTGCTCAGAGTAACCGCAACGACTTAGAAAAATGGCATGCACGATACGGTCATTTAAATCTGAACGACTTAAAGAAACTCACAACGAAAAATATGGTTGCGGATTTAAATCTTAATTTAAACGTAAATGACATAAAATGTGAGATTTGTCTTAAATGCAAAACACATCAACTACCGTACAAAACGAGCACTACTAGGACGAGCGAAGTCCTGGAACTTATTCACTCTGATATATGTGGACCTATTGAAACGGAGTCACTTGGAGGTGGAAAATACTTCGTAACGTTCATTGACGATTTTTCCAGATACACCGAAGTCGCAATATTACGAAATCGATCTGAAGTTCTTCAAGCATTCAAAGACTACAAAGCGCAGAGTCGAAAAGGAGACTGGGCATCACATTAAAAAACTGCGTACCGATAATGCACGAGAGTATAAATCGCGAGAATTCACGAATCTTCTACGAGAAGAAGGAATCAGCAGGCAACTAAGTGTTGAGTATACGCCACAGCAAAACGGCGTAGCTGAGCGAGCTAACTCTCGTTGAAATGTCACGATGTTTACTGTTACAGGCAAATTTACCAAAATCATTTTGGGGTGAGATGATAAATACATCAACATTTATAAGGAATCGTTGCCCCTCAAGGAACTTGAACGAAACAACATCATTCGAACTTTGGTACGGAAGAAAGCCCTACGTTGGATTCATGAGAAAAATTGGAAGTAAAGCATTTGCTCTCGAAAAGAGAGGAGGGCGAGGAAAATTCGAACCGAAAAGTATGAAGTACATCCTAGTTGGCTATTCAAATGAATCAAAAGCTTACAGATTGTGGAAACCGGGAACTAAAAGGGTCATAAAATCCCATACGTAAAATTCATTGAAGAAACAGACATGAAAACGAACACAAAGGAGGAAACTCTACCTATCGAATTATTCCCTGATCACCGAGAAGTGCCGAATATTCATGAAGCTGAGGAAGAAGAAAGAACTACTGAAGGAATAGACATTGAAAGTGAACTATCAAGCGACGACGAACAAGTCAACGACAACAACGAAAAATTAAACAATGAACAAGAGTTGAACAAAGACAAACAGGTTGTACAACGTGGATCCGGACGCCCGAGCCACATCAAGACCGGAAAGCCTGGAAGATCCAAAAAAGAATACAAATTGAAAGAGGCGAATCTATCAATTGCTTTAAGTGACCTGTTAAACACTCAAGATGCCTTGACGAGAAGTGACAAAAACTTATGACTGAAGGCAATGAAACAGGAATACGATACTCTTATGCAAAATGGAACGTGGATTTTAGTGCCGCGGCCAACAAATGAAAAAGCTGTCAAATCGGTGGGTTTTTCGTGTAAAGAAAACACCAAAAGGCGAAATTGATCGCTACAAAGCAAGATTAGTCGTCCGCGGATGTGCGCAAGAAGAGGGAGTAGACTACAATGAAGTTTTCGCCCCTGTAACGCGTTATGAAGTAATTCGAATTTATTGGCTTGCGCTGTAAACGAGAAGATGCACATTCATCAGATGGATGTAATATCGGCATATGTACAAGGATATTTCCACGAAAGAATTTTCATGGAACAGCCAGAGACGTTCGTCAAGGAGGACACAAAGGACAAAGTATGACTATTAAAAAGGCCACTTTACGGACTTAAGCAAGCTGGCAGAGAGTGGTACAATCGCTTGAGCGAATACCTGGCACGGATAGAAGCCAAGGAAGATGAATCGAACCCATGTATTTACAAGTATGGAGAAGGAGATGAAGTCGTAATACTCATATTTTACGTCGATGACTTGATGTTAGCTTCAAAAAACATCAAAAGAATCAATGAATTAAAGAAGAAATTGAAATCAGAATTTCACATAAGCTACCTTGGACCAGTAAGCAAAATTCTTGGAATAAATGTCGAAAGAGAGGGAACAATCGGAAAAATTCAATTGAATCAGCGAAATTACATCAACGAAATAATTGAACGATTTGGAATGCAGCACCCGTATCAACTCCGTGTGATCCAAGTCATCAATGAACAAGTAATGTAGAAGAACAGAGCGAAGAAATGCAAGAAAAGTCCTACAAAGAATTAGTCGGAAGCCTCATATATTTAGCAAACGCGACAAGGCCTGATATTGCTTTTATATCCAATGTACTGAGCAGATATTACTCGAACCCACAACAAAAGCATTGGATAGCGGCCAAAAGGGTAATCAGATACCTCAAAGAAACAATTGATTACTGCATTACGTACGAAGCTGATGGAAAACYTATGCAGACGTTTGTTGATTCGGACTGGGCAGGYGATGTAAGCGAYAGAAAATCTTGCTCAGGCTTCATAACAATACTTGCAGGGGGACCTGTGAGTTGGAGCTCGAAGAAGCAAAACACAGTAGCACTATCCACGATGGAAGCAGAATATATGGCCATCTCAGAAGCGGTCCGAGAAATCATCTTCATCAAAAGACTCTTGAAATTTATATCCTTTAGCAACTATGTAAGAGATCCCGTAACTTTACACTGTGATAATCAAAGCGCGATACTAATATGTAAAAATCCTGTATTTCATGGGCGTAGCAAACATATAGATATTAGATACCACTATGTAAGAGAATTGGTGGAAGCACGAGAGATTAATGTCGAATATTTGAAAACTGAGGACATGGCTGACCTGTTGACGAAAGCATTACCAAAGATAAAGCATGTCAATTACACTAAGATGTTAAATATGTTTTGAAGCAAATCTGCTGTTTAACAAAGATTGACGCGTACGTTGATAGAGGGGGTGTAAGAAGTAAATCACCGTACGCGTAGATGGCACGGATAACCACGCTCTGATTTATATAATTGGTCGGCCACCTATGTCTCTCGCAGGTATTAGTCCGTGCTTGTGCTGATTCTCGGGTAGGTTGTTATATGCGAGCCTACGTCTGTCATCAGTGCGTATCCTTTGCATGTACGGATACATTGTTCTGCACGGAAATTGTTTCCAATCTAATCGCCCACACCAATCAAAGTAGTAGTATCTTTAATAATAACACAATTAAGAAGTAAAACTAATTATTAAAAAAAAAAAATGAAACTTAATCTATTATTTGTATAATATTATTGAGCTCAAATAATTTGTATAAAAGATTTGAAATCAATAAGTAGCGCCAAGTTTCATTTCGTTAGCTCGACAGTTAAATCTAAATGGTAGTAGCTTTGACAATAATCACACAATTAAAAAATAAAACTAAGTGGTACGTTTCTACTA
Organism: Cephalotes varians; assembly: GCA_037157785.1. Taxonomy (NCBI): domain Eukaryota; kingdom Metazoa; phylum Arthropoda; class Insecta; order Hymenoptera; family Formicidae; genus Cephalotes; species Cephalotes varians. The sequence continues at coordinate 5,807 of JANQDE010001654.1, forward strand.
TTTCAACCCAAGTGTCACATCACAAAATTGCGTCACTTTACTAAATTTATGAATGACATCTAATAATGAATCTTAATAATATATATGTATATCATTTGTATAAAAGATTTGATATCAAATAAATAGCGCCAAGTTATAATCCCGTTAATTGAATGTTCTATAATAAAGAATCCTAATAACAATATGTATATGATTGGTATAAAAGATTTGATATTAAATAAATGATGCAAAGTTATAATCCCGTTATCTCGAAAGTTTTATGTACAACTGCTTTCAAAAAATAAAACCCAGGTGATCATTTCTATAAAAGATTTGATATGAATAAATGGTGCCAAGTTTCACCCCATCATCACGACAGTTAAATTTCATGCAGTTTGAAGAGAAAACTATTTTTTATAATAAAAAAAATTTTATGTATGTTGTTTTATAATAAAAAAAATTTGGCGCTGTTAGACCTTGAAATAAAAACGAGGAATTTCGATTAAGGAACAATGTGACAGCAAAAAGAGTAATAATCAGCGTGTATTGTTCAAGCAAGTGATAAGGATGTGTGGTTTAGAATTACGAATAAGATATAAGTTTTGATTTCTTACATTCATTRTAGTATATTATTAAAGCGAATATATTGAATAGGTTTAAGATATTGTAATTTTAATATTTAAATAATAAGCTTTGTTTTCATGTAATATTTAGATTAAATTTATTATTATAGTAAATTATCTTGTTATTTACATTATTAGATCTAACAGCGCCAAGTTTTTTTACATAAAATTTTTTTACCATACGCTATACTATACTATATATATATATATATAGTATAGTAAACTTGTCGCGAGACACTACCGTGTCTCTTGATATAATTTTTTTATATGATGTTTGCTTGGCAATATAATTTTTTTTCGTCGCTTTTTTTGTGATTGAGTTTCTTCAACTACTTTATTAACGGTTGTAGTATAATCTTCTTATAGAATTTTTAAAAATTCTCAGCATTTTCTTTTCCTTTGAAATCATGATTTTTTTATACATTTCGTAATAAATAAAATACCGACTTGTTTTAGTAAAGTTCCTAAACTAGAGTTGCTGCAGGTGCTTTATACATGTTGTTTTCTTCATCTAATTGTGCAACTTCGTTGACAGATTTAATGCAGTCATCATAATATTGTGTCATAAATAGAACTAAACTGCTCAAGATTTTCATTGAACTTTTTCATTGTAAGCCAAAATGGTCCGAGTAGTCGAAGTTGCGAACGAATCATGTTGATGTAACTGTTTATATTTTACTGCTAATTTATTTCCGTATATTATTAATAATTTATCATATTTTATTGAGCTTACAACTACATCATCTCGAAATATAGGAAATATGACATTTTTTAACACTTTGCTTGCATCTTTATGAATTCGGCCAGTAATTTTTCTGTCCAAAACTTGTACTGCTCGAAAAGCTTTTTTGCCACTACATTGTGCAAAATGATGTCTAATATTGTTTTTGGTAAAAAATCCTTTGCATTTAAAACAACATGTAAAGTCAGTTGCTACACGTTCTAATTGTTTTTGTGATCTACAAACAATAAGTTCACCGTTATTTAATAATGAATCAGTATTAAATAAAAAATTGCCATTTCTTCTGAGAGTCTCTATAATTTTTTTCGTTCTAAAGTACCTAAAACATTTAAATAAATATTTATACGTGAACACGTATAATATTACAATTTAGTTTATTAAATTCTCGAAAATCCCTACTTTTTGCTCTAAATGTTTTAATTCTTGTAACTTAATCCTAATAAAAACTTTTAAGTCGCAATTAATATATATTTAGGGATAAAAAGAGTTGCACTTTCCAAAAATCGGCAATAAAGTGAGATGTTTGGAAAAAAGATATAAAAGTTGAAACTGAAAGTCAAGAGTGATCCATGTCTTTTTACCGACAAATATTAAATTAATAAATGATTTCGTCTATTTTGTTGAATGGAATAAATCAATATAATTATTATTTGAGTGATTTAACAATTATATCGATGTACTTAAAAAAGTATACAAAATTTATAAGTTGAAACTATAAAACTAATAAATAAAAAAGCAGTAAAAAGTGATTGCTTATTCTTTTCACTTTCACTATCAATCGTATATTCTTTTTTAAATATCTCATTTCATCGCTAACTAGATTTTCGGAAAAAGCAACTCCTTTACTAATTTCTAAATACCATTGGAGTTTAAAAATTTCGATATAGGTTACAAAGACTTAAAACAGAAAAGCGCATAAGGGATCTTCTGGGACTTAATGAGTTATTTAAAGAATAATAATCCATTATAATATATACAAGTTATCCCATTTGAAATAACGAATTGAGATTTCTCAAAAATAAAAGCTTTCTATGAAAAATGAAAGTTGTATGGTTTGAAGGGCACAAATACTTATAAATTCAATTTTCGAAAAAAATCAATTTTTTTAAGGTTACATTTTTGAAGTCACCACAATTTTTTAAATGGAATTATGACTTTTTTACAAAACATGATTCCTTTCGTTATTCTACATATAAAAATAGTAAAGTTGAATTATCGAAAAATCAATATGAATCGTTTACGAGATATTTTATATTCTGACACATTTTAACATAAATGTAAAATATGTCGCAAACTATTCATTTTTTGGCAACTTTATCTGAATATACTTTTATGTACAGAATAATGAGGTAAATTAATTGGTATAAAGAAAACAATTACTATTAAAAAAAATTATAATTACAATTTGCAAAATGTAATTACGTTTCTTAAGCAATTATATTTTCTTTATACGAATTGATTTACTCACTATTCTAAGCATAAAAGTATTAAAATACACTTCTCAAAAATGAATGGTTTGCAAGATATTTTATATATTCTGTTAAAATATGATCAGAATAAAATATTTAGTGTCAAAATAAATATTTCATGTCAAAATAAAAATCTACTGAACTATTTTCAACAATTTTATCTTTATATATAAAATAATTAGAAGAATCATATTTTGTAAAAAAAATCATATCATATTACATTTAGAAACTGGCGATGACTTCCATGCGATCTTCAAAAAATATTATAACCTCGACATTTCGGTATTAGGATTTTTGTCTCTAAATGATCTCAGGAATCCTTAAATGTTGTTACAATTTTTACGGAACACTCTATGTAATTAATAATAAAATGTGGAACAAAAATATAGAATAAAAAACTTATACAGCAAAAATTTATATAAATATATTCTAATAATCATAATATTAACCTTTTGGCAATAAGGAAAATTTTTGTACTTCTTCTTCATTGCGATGAACTGTCTCTAAATGTCTAGCGATTTTACTTTGAAACTTTTTACAAAAATAGCAAAAATTCTTTTTTGTGCTCCTTTATGCTTGGAAATGGAAACATACATATTTTCATCTTTACATCCACGTACACTTGTTGATATATCGATGCTAGTAACTGTTTCATTTTTATTATCCGTTTTATTATTATTATTACTTTTATTTTGTTCACTTTCTGCTTCAGTATTATCGCTTGTATCGCTATTTGAACTTGGATCATAATCACTGTCATTATTTTCATATTCAGGATCATCATTAATATTATTACAATTAAAACCCGCTATATCTGTTAAAACAATAAATTCGATATTAAATTTTATTGTTTAAAACATAAATGTTTTTCATATTTTAAACATAACATTTTACTTACTATCTGTATTATGATTAATATCGCTTTCAAAATTGGTATTGATAGAAATATCTTCTAGATTGATTTCTTCATTGACGCATTCAATATTATTTATGATATCAGTTTTGTCATGGATAATATCAGTATAATCAATAGTATAATTGCTATTGTTTTTATCACAGTAAAGTTTTCATACATATTATCACTGTTACACGCGAGAGTATTATTCAAATCTGTAAGAATGCGGATTATTTCTAAACCAATATATAATCAATACTGATAAATAATTCATTATTTACTGAGAAATGAATTCATTAATATTTTGAGTTCAAACTTTTTAATATTTTAAGAGCATTTTTTCAAATATATATTTTGAATTCTCAAGAAATCGCAAAAATCATATAACCATCATATTGTACTTTGTATAATCTGTGATATAAATCAGAAAATTGAAATATAGAAAAACAAAATTTTAATAATAAACAAAAATATAATCGTGGAAGGGCTAATGAGAGCTATAACACGCTGTTGACGGTGCGTAGTAATTAATGTAATTTATTCAATATAATTTTCGGCTTACCTTTAAGCCATTCTCAGTGTGTGAAAGTACGTTCGATGTTCAAATAGGTTCCGTTAACAATGTCAAGTATCCAAACACATCCAGATGTCACAACGACGGAACGCGCAGTGCGGCGCGCGCAATGTGCGCGCGGGATGCGCAGCGCGGCAATTTTGTATTATATATATTGCAAAGACTGTGATCTGTTATGTATTGTAATTATATTTTGTTTAAAATTTCTATGTAAGTCTGTTGTAAAAGTTCAGTGTCTGATTGCATATTAAGGGCATTTCTTTGTGATTTGATGTTGATCATCTCAGATATCAATCTTTTGTAATAAAATCTTTCTTTGTCTAAAATCTCTGGGTTGTTCCAATTAAATTCATGATTTTTATCTAGTCTGTTCCGTTATCACCGAATGTTCCGTTATCACCGAATGTTTCCCAGTTTTTTATTGATGTCATTTTTGTGCTCTGTTACTCTAGTGTTAAGTTTCCTCTTAGTTTGTCCAACATATGTGGCATCACAGTCTTTGCAAGACAATTTATACACAACGTTTTTTTTACATTTTGTCGACAGAGTATCTTTTTGTGCTTTAATTATCCTTCCCAATTTATTCAGGCTAAAAACGGCTAATTTTGATTTTAGTCTAGATATATTTTTGAATTTCTCTGTAACTTTTTTGATGAATGGTATCACGAACCAACTTGTCCTTTCCTCGTTGGTATTTTCCGTAATTTGTTTTTTCGTTTATTTGTTGAAAAGCGATTTTAACCTCATATGAATTGTATCAAAGATAAATTGTAAAGGATAATTATTGCTTACAAACGTCTCAAGAACAAACTTTAAATTCTTTTCATGAAATCTTGGATGCGACAACAAAAAAACTCTGTCTATCATGTTAATGATGACTCCTCTTTTTTGAGAGATGGGATGGTGGGATAAAAAGTTAAGTAATCTYCCTGAAAATGTTGGTTTTTTGTATCAATCGAATTCTATTGTACCTTCATTGTTTATGATTGTCACATCCAGAAAATTCAGTCTTTTCCCTCCTGTCTCTAGGGTGAATTGTAATCTGTTATGTAATGAGTTGAAAGYGTTCAGACACTCGTTAATTTTTTGTCTAGGAGCTGCCAGCGCTATGTCGTCGACATATCTGTGGTAAAACGGAATTTCAATATTTAACAATTTGATAGCCTTCATCTCCAAATCTTGTAGAACAATCTCTGCGATAATAGGTGACAAAGGGGAACCCATCGGGGTTGCCAAATTTCTGTTTATAAATTATGTTATTAAACTTGAAGTATGTTGATTCTAAAATTAACTTTAATGCTTTCAAAAATTCGTTCTTTGGTATCTTTGTGCCTTTATTTATGTGAGACCATCTGTTAGAAACACTATCCATTGCCAAATTAACCATGCCACATATGTTGGACAAACTAAGAGGAAACACTAGAGTAACAAAGCACAAAAATGATAATAAATCAATAAAATCAATCAATAAAAAAACTGGGAAACATTCGGTGATAACGGAACACAGACTAGATAAAAATCATGAATTTAATTGGGACAACTCAGAGATTTTAGACAAAGAAAGATTTTATTACAAAAGATTGATATCTGAGATGATCAACATCAAATCACAAAGAAATGCCCTTAATATGCAATCAGACACTGAACTTTTACAACAGACTTACATAGAAATTTTAAACAAAATATAATTACAATACATATAATTACAATACATAACAGATCACAGTCTTTGCAAGATATATAATACAAAATTGCCGCGCTGCGCATCCCGCGCGCACATTGCGCGCGCCGCACTGCGCGTTCCGTCGTTGTGACATCTGGATGTGTTTTGGATATTTGACATTATTAACGGAACCTATTTGAACATCGAACGTACTTTCACTGAGGATGGCTTAAAGATAAGCCGAAACGTCTGTAATTATATTGAATAAATTACATTAATTACTACCGTCATAATAACGTGTTATAGCTCTCATTAGCCCTTCCACGATTATATTTTTGTTAATATATCGAGAGTTCGGGATACCAATTGATTATTTAGCATACACATATTTCTTTGTTTAATAATAAATTCGTTGATAAATATAAGATCAATTTCTATTTAACGGCATTATCGAAACAATTTTTTCTTAATCTGATATTAGAAATAACTGTAAAAAATTTTTTATATAAAAATATCTATAAATATATGTATAAACATATACAAACTTATATATATACTTATGTATAAAATATGTCTATATATGTTTACATATTCTTTCTTTTGTAAAATTACTATTTGATACAAGAAGAAAGATAATAATTAGAAACCATTAAAAAAAGTTAAACGGATAATTTTTGAATTGTTTCTTTTACAGAAAGTCAAGTTTGAAGAAATAAGAAAAAATTGTTTTTATAAAATTATTTATAATTATATATTATTGTAATTATATATCATTATATATAATTATATATAAACAATTCCTTCTTTTTTTAATATGAATTTTTGTAAAAAAAAACAATGCAATTAGCTTATTAATTATTTTTTGTATTCTCATTATTATATTATTATTTTTCTTGTACCAAACAGTAATTTTACAAAACAAAAAAATATATAAATATATAGACATATTTCGTGTATAATTATGTATATATATATATATATATTTATATATATTTACATATATTTTTGTATGAAAAATTTTTTACTGGGAAATTTTTTCACAAAATAAATAAATGTAAAGAAAAAAAATTAATTTATCTGTTTTAATTAACTTTATGAATTAATGGAATTTAAAAACATACAGATTGAAATTTAACTGCATAGATATATTAAAACTTGGAATCCTAAAAACCAAAAAAATAACAATTTTTTACGTAAAATTAATTTGGGTATAATATCTCGGTTAAATCTATGTATTCTTAAAAATCCTATATAAATATATAGCAATAGTAATGCAATCTATCACAAATATTCATATTTAGGTTCCAAATTTGTTTAATGTGATACAAATTGCTTAATTATGAATAAATATAATGAATTATAAAAATATATCCTACCTTCAATATTATTATTATTCCTTATAATATTTGAAATTGTATTGTTGTTTTTATTATTTTCTTGTGCACAATCAATATTATCAAAAAATTCAGTAACAACATAACTGTTTTGCCCATCTACATAATAATAATAGTAGCAGTAGCAGTAGCAGTAGCAGTAGCAGTAGCAGTAGCAGTAGCAGTAGCAGTAGCAGTAGCAGTAGCAGTAGCAGTAGCAGTAGCA
>JANQDE010001656.1:0-12575 GCA_037157785.1 Cephalotes varians
TGGGGGTGGGCTGGGTGAGGTGGGGTGGAAGCGCAAGTGGGGTGGACGCCCGAGTGGGTGGGTGGCTGGGTGCGTCCGTCCGTCCGTCCGTCCGTCTGCACGTGGGAACGTGGAAGCGTGGGCGCGTGGGCGGGTGGGCGCGTGGACGCGTCCATTCGTCCGTCCGTTCGCGAGTAGGAGCGTAGGAGCGTGGACGCGTGGGCGGGTGGGCGCGTGGGCCCGTCCGTCCGTCCGCGCGTGGGAACGTGGGTGCGTGGGTGCGTCCGTCCGTCCGTCCGTCCGCACGTGGGAACGTGGAAACGTGGGCGGGTGGGCGCGTGGACTCGTCCATTCGTCCGTCCGTTCGCGAGTAGGAGCGTAGGAACGTGGACGCGTGGGCGCGTGGATCCGTCCGTCCGTCCGTCCGTCCGTCCGCGGGTAGGAGCGTGGAAGCGTGGGTGCGTGGACGCGTCCGTCCGTCCGTCCGTCCGCGCGTGGGAGCGTGGACGCGTGAGAGCGTGGAAGCGTGGGCGGGTGGGCTCGTCCGTTCTTCCGTCCATCCGCGCGTAGGAGCTTGATCGCGTGGGTGCGTGGGTGCGTGGGACCGTAGGAACGTAGGAACGTGGACGCGTGGGCGCGTCCACCCGTCCGCGCGTGACAGCGTAGGAACGTGGGAGCGTGGGTGCGTGAACGCGTCCGTCCGTCCGTCCATCCGTGCATCTAAAATTATTTTTAAATTGTAATTCATATTAATAAAAAGCATGTTTTTAATGTGTAAATTTTTTAAACGTTTATAATCTTGTATTAATAAAATTAGTAGAATAWCTTGCTTTTATAAKGTTCTCATTTTTTTCACTTATATTGCAGTTAAAGAAGGATATGGATAATTACATAAGATATTGTATAATGGGAGCTCCAGTAAAGCCGAAGAAAGATGTGATTCCTCTTACTTTTGACTGTCAACCTCACCGAGTAAAAAAATTAAATAATTTTTCTCGATCTGCGTACAACAACTTAAACAGAAAAAGAGAAATTGCTGAGATTTTGTCAGATGCAGAAAACCAAAACAAAAACAATTTTCCAAGTACTAGTACTTTACAACAACCTTTATATAAAATAAGGAAAACTGAAAATAATCGAGTTTCAAATACTCCTAACGAAAATATTTTTATAGATTTAACAAATTTGGTAAGTTGTATGTATGTCTTATTTATAAAATAAGTTGTACATCTTATTTATAAAAACTAAAATAAAAGATTATTTGAAGATAAAGTGTGTAGCAATTATTTTTAATTTACAGGATTATACAGTTACACCACATGTACAGCCCACATAGATAACTGAAAGCACTACAAATATTTATTCAGGAAAAGCATTACTTACCTCAGAATTAGATTTGGATTCAAGAAATTTTGTAAGTTTGACAATTTCAAGCTATATATTATACTTTTAAAATTTATTTTAATACATTTATAGTGAATTATCTTATGTTCTATTTTAATAAAAATGAACTTTGTATTTATTATATAATCAATTATGTTGCAGGAAAAGTAGGAGACTATTTCAAATAAAGAAAATTGTTATTTTTATATTAAAAAGTTTTTTCAAAATCATAGATTTTTTTAAAGAGAGTTTAGTTAATAAATATAAAATTTAAATTTTAAATAATGTCCACTTTTTAATAATATCTTTTGTTGGAGTGCTTTTTATGACTTGTACCACATAATGTACTTCTTTATTTTACAAATAATTAATAAATAAACAACAGAATTGTATTTTTGGCAATACATTTAAATATTGTATGACTGTTTTTAATTTGCAGAATGATACATTAACTACATCACATGCACAGTCTACATATATACCTTCAAATAGTAAAATAGAAATTACATCAGGAAATACATCAGTTGTCAATGAATCACCAAACATTTCACCTAGAACTTCATTGCACATACACTCTTTTACTAAACCAAAAAGTAAGCAAAAGCTATTACGCTTTGGCGAATCTCCAGTTTCTAAGAACACTACAAATATTTCTCAACGAAGTTTTGGAGTGCAAGTATATACAAAATTAGTAAAGCCTCATGTTCGAAGTAAATCTGTCATGTGCACGCCTTGTATGACTGATGCATCTTGCCAATGCCAAATACAAGTCAATAAAATGTGTTCACCGATAAAATCATTATTTCAAACATCAGAGGCAGTAAATTCTACTTCTAGTTCAATATCTTGTTCAATAATAAGTTCAAATGAATATCAATATTTACCTTATTCCAATGAATATAACTCATCAAATAGTGAGGAAAAAAAGGAAAATAAAACAGAAATGAAAGCAGCTGCTTTAAATATAACGAGATACTTCATTAGTATGAAGTCACATATGAGAACTGTTTTGGGTGGTATTTAAAAAATTTTTTTGTTAATATATTACGAATCTTGGTTCAGTTCTTTTTCATATGAAAATTATCAGCATTATAAAACACGATACAATTCAAAAACATTTATAAACATTTTAAGATTTACTGACAATTTACAAACTTACATTTATTTTYGTAATATGTATTTAGACTCTAGTATGTATAATAGTATAAGTTTACTTTATCCTTATTTAACGTATTTTTATCTTGTAATAGACTTCAATAAAATAGGAAAAATATGTTGTTTCTAAAAATTCATAGCTTTTTCAGTTATGTCATACGTGAATGTTTCATCATGTTCTATCCGTATAAACTTGAATTGTTTATTATTTTCGAAATTTAGATCAGCGACACAAAATATTCCTTTTTTCTTTTTTTCAGCTAGCATTTGTAGATTCATTTGAGCTTTACATTTCTCACTTATTTGTCCCTTTGGTAAATAGTTTTTTACAGTTTTTTCTGAGTTAGGACATTTAATTTCCAAGATAAAATCAGATCCGATTCCATCCGGTGAAGCTCCTAGTATAGGTAGTGACGGAATTAATAATAAACCACTTTTTCCAATTTTTAGTTTGAATTCTTTTTCAATTTCAGCAATAACTAATTTTTCTAATTTTCTTCCACGTTCCATGTGAATGTTATCACATACTTTAGTTGCTCCAATAATACGATGTACTAAATTACCTTCTGCTGTATGACATCGACTAGCTTCGTATATGTTGGATGCTGTTATTCTACCGAATCTTAATTCATGCCATAATGCATCATCTTTTTGGTCTTTTGTTCTTTTTTTTGCTTCTTTACATAAATTTTCAGATATTTTTTCTTTTGCAAACGTTATGAAATTATCAACTGTCAATGAATCTTTTTCAGTACAAAAGTTAAACATTAACTGATGAATTGATAATGTATAAACTGTTCTTTCYAATAAATCAAATGTGTATCTTGACAACTGACTATCTAATTGTTTTGCTTTAGCTTGTTCGATTACTTTATTTATAAAATTGGAGTTGTCACCAAAATTTTCAGTCGTAGATTCAGAATTCTTTGTCATCTCATTAGTTGTAATAAATTTTTTTTTTAAGTTGCAACATTAGACAAAGCTGATTTTTTCCAATAATATTCAACTTCAGTTGGAGATGCAGACTCATATCGTCTATTAATCCACATTAAGAAGGCTATACCATGCTTACATCCTCCTGTAATTAAATTCAATTTATTTATAGAAACTTATATATTTATATTTATTACTGTTATAGCCCAAACGGCTATAACCAGCTATTATTAATATATTATTATTGTATTAAACATATATTACTTAAGAAAGTATATCGCATGACGACYGCGATCTACTTTCACGAAACGCTGATATAGCATAACACGCGCGGTAACAGCGAACGCACCGACGACGCATGGCGAAACCGCGAAATCTTACGAAATAAGAGCAAGACCTAATTCAAAGATTAAGAAATTAAGAATTAGGTTAACAATTACGAAAATGYAAGCTAAGAACTTCRATCTCRAACTTCTTAGCTTGCACCCGAATCGGGGACACAGGGCCGCTGAGTTGGCATTAGGCAATAGCCTCCGAGCCGACCCGCGCCCTACATTAATTAAGTTAAAAGAGACTGACCACGAGAGCTCGACAGTCACAAGATCTAAAGCACGCGTCACGTAAGATCGTCCCGGTAGAGAGTCCGCGAGTACGCGAGTTCAAGTGTGAAGCTGTGCCGACACCCGAGACCGAACGTCAGGCAGGTCAGTGCCGCGACGCGTAACGCGATACGGCGGAGCGTTTCAGTAGAAACGCTCGAGGGTAGAATCATTAAGAAACGAGTGCAGAAGTGAACATTGTATATAATATCTATATATTGTTGAATAAAACATTATAGTCCAGTGTGACAACAAAGTGGTAGTTTAATCTCGTGGTGTGTCCTTCCGGCGACCTCGGGCTTCCAAGTCCTAACCCGACAAGATCCCGAATTCCCGTGGCTCCCATCAAGGGCCGCCACAACATTACTATGTATTACTGAACTTTTATCTTAAATTTATTTTTATTTTGTATTTTTTAAAGTCGCAAATGACAGTGTTCTATAAGGATATTTGAATGACTGTTTTTATTGAATTATTATATTTTTCAAAATTTAGTTTAAAATGAAATAAAAATTTAGTTTTTTAAGCTATTGCTCTCAAATACTTTAACCTTTTGATGCTGCACATTCAAGGCATTCTACACGTTGAACTGTTTCTTTTTCTTCATCGACAATACAGATTACAATATAATCTTTTTGTCGAACTCGGTGTTCAGGGCAGATTCTTCCTTTTATTGTACAGATAGAACCTTCCCGTTTGACGCTAACATAACCTATAGCGGAGTCACCATAATTTTCTCTTGATGATCTATGACAGATACATTATTTATAACATTTATCCATGTTACTTAGAATAAAATTTTAAAAAATTACCATTGTAATAATACAAATATACTTACAAAGTTGCTTTTATTCTTCGAACTTCTGGATCACGAACTATTCACTCACAAGACAAGCGATTCGAAATTCTTCTAGAATCGACATTAAAACTCTTCTTATTGTTCACCGCTTAATTAATTCGATGCGTCCCCAATCTTATAAATTAAGAAGTCTTAATTGAAACTATTGTAAACAACCACCACGTTTAAAAGTTTAATAACAAGGATTGTGTGTCTAAATAAAGCCATTTTATGAGATTATTTCTTTTTCTGAATAGTTCTCCTTTTGAAATTAATAATAAGCGTTTACATGCGAAAATAAACTATATACAGGGTGAGTCATCTGAATCTATCACCTCCAATAACTCGTTTGGGTGGCCAGGTATCGAAAAAAGTTTCATATAAAAGTTGTATGGTTTCGAGGGGGAACCAAAATGGCGTACCTTTCAACTTTTGGTTTTGACCGGAAGTGGGTTACTTCAACCGGAAGTGGTTTTTTAAAATGGAAATCCCCCTTTTTGACACCGGAAAATGAAAGAGCGGAAAATTTTACGTTCAGATATGACCTTGGCTGTTTTATATATATACAGGGTGAATTTTAATAAGTGTATTTTACCATAGGAGATGAGTTATCGACTGCAACTGTAATCAACTAAACGTTCCATAGATGACAGCTGCTTGGGTCGACCGTGCGTACTAAATGCCCGAATGTAATGTACAATCAAGTTCTAAAATATGAATTAAATGGCATATATCATTTTATAGAAGCTATGCATGCTTAATCAATATATTTAACTCTTTTCTTAAACGCGGTTTATTTTTGCGCGTTTTTATTTTTATACAACTTTCTTTACGCATTCTTAACAAATTAAAAACAAAATTCGTTTTACGTGATTTCTTATTTTAAATAATATTTTATAAGTATAATTCTTATAGAACAATCGCGTTTATAACAGATGCAGATGAAAAATTACATCAACATGCTTTGAAAATATGATAGATTGTGGATATATTGCGCACGGTCACACGTTGATGTAATTTTTTATTTCCGTATGTTCTTATGTAATATGACTTCAATATGTCTGTTAAGCCTTACATTTCAAAAAAATAGGTTAGAAAATGTGGTAGAATATGACTCCAGACGAAGGTCTATTTTTAAAAAAAATCTAACGTGCCAAAAATGGACCTCAAGAGTAGTGTGGACTGTAAGAAATTTGCCAAATACGCGAGCGATGGCAGCACCGCCTTGACGGGAACACCTGTCTAGCGCTATAACGTCAAACATGTAAACCGGTAGACCGAAAATCGGAGTAATGACACGTGCATGATTATGATTGGTTTATTACTCCAAATCGGGTGATGTGCCGAATGTAACGATAAGCCACGTCACTCTCTTTATGAGCGGTGTACAAATCAGACGTGTCACCGTAGAGTCAATCTCGAAAAGTATTACGAAGTGTTACGAATTATTAAGTTGTTAAGTAGTCTGTGGAAAGCATATACTTATGTGAATAATAAAGTATCAGTGATTACTGTTATCTATTCTTGTGCGCGATTATTTTCTACTTCCTATACAGTGTTCATAAAGGAGCACGTATTCCACATAGATATTCCTGGAATTCCACGATCGGAATCACGAAAGGATATTCTTCATCCTGACGGGATATTGCTTACGAACGGTCCCCCCTTTATTAAGGAAAACCCTAAAATAATCTTACAGCCTGAAATTTATCAGAAGTGGGATAGAGACCCAGCGCCGGATTGAGATCCAGTGCCGAAAATAGAGTTTCGGTGCCGCGGATAAATTCGTGCTAATCGTGCGTAACAACCGTTGCTATTTCGGACGGGTAAACATCCTGCGACCTTAAGGGATCAACGGGTGACCCACGGTGTTGTGGCGTGATCACTACCGGAGAGTAGACATTACGGAATTTTGAATAAGTGGTGATTGTGAATCTACGATTGGAATGTCGCGACCGACGCCACCCGCAACTGGAGTAAGTACGCGAGTGCGTCACGCCGGAGGAAAGTGAGAGCGGCCAGCCAAGAGAGGATCCGGCGGAATTGAGCGAGCCGACAGAGCGGCCGTTAACGGCTGGTATTTCCAGAAGACGATGGAACAGTTTAGTGAAAGTCTCTTGCGTCAACAACTGGAAATGCAGGCCCAACAACAGCGTTTTATGCAACAGTTAAGAAGTCATTTGATTGGGCAACGAGAGGAACACCCGGAGCCGTTAGTGCTCAACATGGAACCGCTAATAGATGTGGATGAAAGACAGATAGAGAGTGCAGCTAATTTAGAGGGAGATACCCCGGGCTCTAGATCACGAGCCAGTGACGGCAATCGAAGCTATTCGGGTGTGAAGGTCTCATGGTTAGCAACACAGATCCCCGAGTTCGGCGGAGGTGCCGATGAGAGTGCGAACCAGTGGGTGCGCAGAGTAAACAAAGTAGCTCAAGTTCACGGAGCAGCGGATGGAGTTGTGTTATTGGCTGCCTCCAGCAAGCTTATTAAAAGCGCAAAAAAGTGGTATGACATTCAAACGGGCACAGTGATTGAATCACGGTTCAACCTTAAAAATGAATTGGTGAAACTCTTCGAAAGAAAATTGCCGTTCTATAGAGCGATGCAGAGAGCGGAAGTGAGGAAGTGATCAGCCTCCAAATAGACGTTCGATCAATACGCGATCGACAAATTATCGTTGTTGCATCAGTTGAACTTGCCTGAAAGTAATACAATACATTTGTTAATCAGTGATATTAGCCAAAGCTCTATTCGAGCGACCGCGTTGTTAGTGACAGGTGAATCGTTAGATGTCTTCTTAGAAAAGATGCGGTGTATCACCGAAGGAGCATCAGACTTTGAAAAGAAATTTCTGCCAGTGTCGAATATGAACAGATCCAAAGAAGTGTCGTGTCGTAACTGTGGGAAGAAAGGTCACGAAGCAAAACAGTGTAAAGGTGAGTCAGTTTGCTTTTATTGTAAAACTACAGGCCATAGAAGGTACGAATGTCCAAAATTAGGATTCAAGGCGACGGTTCAAAGCTCACGGCCACAAGGAGTGCAGTTGGCTGCGCCGGTAACCGAGGTCAAGACGACAGCGACGGTCCCTTCAGAGGAGGCATCGGGTGAGCCGGTAGCGCTTGACACGGAACGAGACGAAGGAACTCGACGAGCAGAATCCACAGTCAGAGTAGACAGCATCTGTAATAATAAATGTAAATTAACTGCGTTGTTTGATACGGGTAGTCCAATATCTTTCGTAAGGCATGATGTATTTTTAAATTTGATCCAGCCACGCGTCAGTAATTTGAAATGTTCCAACCGAAAATTTGTCAATATTAAAGGTGATCCTTTCGATGTATAGGGGTCGTAACCGTAGATATCGAGTTACAAAATTTTGTCAACACGTTTCAAATCGAACTGTTTGTTTTACACGAGTCGTTGATCGCCTACGATGTTATATTGGGACGCGACTTTATTGACAAAGAAAAGTTTCTCATAACTTGTAATAAAGAAAACACCGGCTTGGATCGAATGCGCGACATTGCGAACTTATTCGAAGCGTTACCTTTTTGCGTGGAAGACAAGGGTACTCCGTTGGATAAGATGATAGATAATATTGTTGCTGATTACAACCCGACGGTACGTCATTACCTAACCCAGATGATTAAAGAAATAGAAAAAACCGATTATGATATTATTGAGGATGATTATGTTGTGAAAGTGCATCTTAAAGACGAGTCAGTTTTTGCTTACGCGCCTAGACGTTTTGCTCACGTGGAACGCCTACAATTAAGACGAATTACCGACGATCTGTTGGAACGAGGTATAATAAAAAATAGTATTTCTCCTTATTTTTCCCGTGTAGTATTAGTCCGAAAGAAAAGTGGAAAACCACGGTTGTGTGTTGATTTACGATCTCTTAATGCGCGAGTCGTTAAACAAAGGTATCCTTTTCCAATAATCGAGGATTGTTTATCGAGATTAGTTAACAAATCTGTTTTTACATTATTAAATCTCAAAGACGGTTTTCATCAAATAAAAGTACATGAGGAGTCTAGTAAATATTTTTCGTTTGCTACCCCGGACGGTCAGTTCGAGTACACACGTTTGCCATTCGGTTACTCAGAAGCTCCGGCCGAATTCCAAAAAAGAATTATACAGATCTTAACCCTTTGATACGACAGGATAAAATTATTGTTTACATCGATGATATTCTCATTCCTGCAGGATCCGTCGACGAAAATTTGCAAGTATTAAAAGAGACGCTTACTTTGCTTAAACGCTACGGCTTTGAAGTAAATTACAATAAATGCTTATTCTTGAAGAAGGAAATTGAATTCCTGGGTTATGTAATAACACACAACAAAGCGACTTTGAGTCCGCGACATACCGAAGCAATCAATAGGTTTAAACCTCCGACTAATGTTCAAGAAGTACAACGGTTTCTGGGGTTAACAAATTACTTCCGTAAATTCATTAAGGATTTCTCGCTAAAAGCTAGGCCGTTGCAGAATCTGTTGCGTAAAGATATTGCTTTTTGTTTTGATGACGAATGCTTAGAATCATTTAATTTATTAAAGAAAGAACTTGTATCTTACCCGGTACTTGCGTTGTATAACCCTACGGCAGAAACCGAACTCCATACCGATGCGTGTAGTCAGGGGGAGTCCTCCTACAAAAACAAGAAACAGGCAAATTTACAGCGATTGCATACTTTAGTCAAACGACTAACGCGGCGGAATCTAAATATCATAGCTATGAATTAGAAATGTTAGAGCCGTTCAACGATTTCATTTGTACTTGTACGGGCTTGACTTTACAATCGTCACGGATTGCAACTCGCTAGTATAAGCGATAACCAAAACCAATCTGAATCCGCGTATAGCCAGATGGACCTTGGCTCTCCAGAATTACAATTTCAAAGTTGTACACAGACCCGGAAATAAAATAAGGCATGTCGATGCATTAAGCCGAGTGATTGCGTACGTTCACGAGATGACTCTCGAAAGACAATTGGAATTCAAACAAATTGCAGATCCGAGATTAAAGCAAATTAGGGAGGAATTAGAGTTTAAAGACAGTGACAAATTTAATTTAATTAACGGATTAGTTTATAAGAAATGCGGAGTAGATTTCAAATTTGCCGTACCCGAATCTATGATTTCTAATGTTTTGCGCGCGCATCACAATGAAGCTGGTCATTGTGGTAAGGAAAAGACGTATCAAAGCTTAGTACAAAATTATTGGTTTCCGACCATGCGTAAACGAGTTTACGATTACGTGGACAACTGTCTCAAATGTATAGTGTCCAATGATTCGACTAATCGTTTCGAAAGAGAATTATCGTTGTATCCATCACCGTCAATGCCGATGAATACAATTCATATTGATCATTTTGGTTCTTTGCAAGCAACCGACCAGAGATATAAACATGTGCTTGTGATTGTAGACGCTTTTACACGGTTTACTTGGTTGAGAACAATTAAATCTACTACGTCTCGTGAAACTCGAACATTTGCGTAATATCCTTTGGAATTAATATTTAACAAGATTAATTCAAGGCTAAAGAAATTATTTGTACATAAAACAGAAACCTCGTTAGGCACTACAAATATATATATAAACTCAAACTTCGAAAGAAAAATCTTAGTTCTTCCATATATTAATCCACTTACGGATTTTATATCGTCAAATATAGATAGCTCAAAGGCCATCTTAGGATTTCGATGTTTAAATAAGTTGTCTCGGTTCGTTAAAGCACATAAAGATATTGATCAACCATTGTCTAAAAGCAACATAATATATAAAATATTTTGTAAAAATTGCGAAGCGACCTACGTAGGACAAACCAAACGACAACTCAAGACCAGACTTAAGGAACATAAAAATAATTTTAAACAGGATCGATCTAAACATTCGGTCATTTCAGAACACATAATTAAATACAACCACTCTTTTGATTGGGATAACACCAAAATTATGGATCGAGAATCTAAATATTTTAAAAGAATTGTTTCTGAAATGATACATATTAAAGAACAAAAAGCGGGTCTGAATCTAAACAGCGACACTGAATTACTTAATGAATCTTATTTCGATATACTGAACGAACTGACAAGTCACTAATATCTGATCAAACTTTATATCAACAATACATACTATATAGCGGACATTTCATAGACTTCTTTAAGAACATATTATAAACTCTAATTATTGTTATTTTTTTAAGTCCTCTCATTACCGTTCTTGACGCCATCACGACAAAATCATATACAATTTCCAGACAACAGTTATTCTTTTTGAGAATTGCAAATAAAAAACTTTCTATATCCACAATTTAAATACTTCCTTTCTATCGTATTAATTTGAGTAAAAAATTTCTCACTATTATTGCAATTAACAGAACCACTTGCCATCAATTTATGGATTGACTTACATATACATTTTATCATGTGGACGCTACATTTATACGACATAACCAGGAATGAGATTTTCACCTTCCAACGAAGAATCCCATTATTATTTCAATAAGAATCATGACAGTCCTTGATAAGGAATTTTAAGTCTATTGAGAATGTTAATTTTAATACGTAACTACCTTTTATTATACATTTGTTGTCTGATCTTGACATTGATCTTGTCATTCGATTTTATTTCATGTTTATTTTTAGCTTATTTTTAACTACATTTTATGTTATATTAGTAGTCTAGTACCACTATGGGGAGACGCCTGTGACGTCACTGGCGCCAACCCCCTCCACTACGGCACAGGTGTCACAGGCGGCTCCCCATAGTGATACGTTTTTATAAAGTGGTAGTAGTGGGAGATCCCCCTCTCCCTATCTCCTTATTATTATACTAGGTCTAGTGATACGTTTCTTACAAAGTGATGGTAGTGGGAGATACCCCTCCCTCCACATCCTTATTAATAATGTATCCTCTTTTTTAATGGTATTTTATGCTATATACGACCCATAAAAGAAACTAAAGATAATCGGGTTTTTTTTTCTATTAAATTAAACACGTTTTATCAAGTAATATATATATTTATTGATTACATATGTTACGTCCAAACCCCAAGGGTTTTATTTTCATAAAGAAGGAAAGAGAAGGAAGGGATATGGAAGGACGTATTCAGACTATATCTCGCAACCATACGCACAGTGGCGTGTGGGTGCGAGTCGAACGCACTTTTATGACTCCGGAATATGGGTCAACGTCCCGTAGGGACGCTATAACGCCTTTTTCCGTGAGCAGTGCGATCGTCGGTCCTGATTCGAGTCAAGGAACTTAATCCCTTTAACTCGCGACCGGACCACGTGCGATCTCCGAAGGAAAAAAAAGAGCGAGGTCGTTATCCTTCAGTAAAAAAAAAAGAAGGGGGTTGTAAATAATCTTTACATCTATTTATTTAATACAATTGAAATAAGTTTATAAATAAGAGATACATTRCCGTTTAATATAAATGAATAATATGAATGAATTTGATTACTGTGAACGTGTATATATGTTGTATATTTTCGATATTATTAAATTTTGTGATAAGTGTGGATTTGGTAATTGGATATACATAGATATATATATATATATATACATATATATATATGAGTATATATTTCTTATTAAACTACAATATTCACACGTACAATATACATATATATATATATTTGAATAGATGGAATGGGGCGTGTGTATATGCGTG
>JANQDE010000167.1:4384-36296 GCA_037157785.1 Cephalotes varians
AATATATATATAATTATATATAAAATATATTCATATGTATCACACACTTTCGTGTGCAGAAAAAATAAGAAGATTAAAATAAGATTAAAAAATAACTAGAAGGACAATTTTCGCTTTGTATTGTTTCTAAAAAATGAAATTTAAGGAAACAAGGAAAAATAGTCCACATATAAAAATTGTCCATTATATATAATAATATATATAATTATATATAGAATATTATATTGTGACGATACGTCACGAATCTTTATGTATATAGCTTTGTAAATAATTTAAATTATATTGTAAATAGCGCGAAGTCCCGCGCCCGCATCGCGCGCACACCGCGCCACGCGTTTAGCGAAGGCCGCTACTCCGAAGCCGGGCCACGGAGTATAAAACGGCCCGGCGCGAAACGATCAGGATTAGATGCGTCCCGTCCGACGAGTAGCACGGGTGTTCTCCTAGACGATCTTTTCTCTTCAAGAACACGGGTGTTCTCGACTCTGTTTCCAAATTTTTGTTGAATACTATCACGAACTTGACTCGTGCATTACTTTGCATTACTTATAATATTTTGTCTAAAACATTTTTTACATCTTATAGTTTCAATGACAATTGCTATAATCAAATTGTTAACTTTGACGGATTATTTCACTTCTCAAAGCGGAAACGTATGAAAAAATAATCTCTTAAATTTTTGTATTTAACAACATATTTCAAGAAAAATCAAATTGAATCGAGATAATTATGACACATTTTTTGTAACATCAGGCATAAATTGTAACATTTGGCATAAATTCATTCACCATCTCTATTCTATTAGTCTTATTACTGTTATTGTTACTAGAAATATCATATACAAATAGACTAATGTAGAGATTTTTTAGCCTCAAATACGTGGACTTGAGAACTAAAGTTATTATTTCAGGTTAATATTATAATAAATACTAATGTAATCACTTAACATTATACCACTATCGACTTGTTAAAATATCATTAAAGAATATAAAAAGCGATAAATACTTGTTGAGGCTTGTGATCAAAAGACAAGGGAATAGCATTGCCCTTTTCATCACACATTACTCCTCTAGAATCCCCAACATTTGCTACGATTAACTTACTACCTTCCAAAAGAGCGATTAAGGCAGTCGTGCCTAAAATCAAAAAATAACACAATAAAAATAATAATCAATGAATTAACCTTTAATGGCTTTGATCTTGACATATGTTGTCAAGATCATGAATGACCTTCAAAAGATTTTAGGTGGCGGTTACTGTTCATTAAAAAAATTATTAACAAAAAAATTTGAAAAATATATCAACTGACATTAACAGTTACAATTATAGATTTCATCGACTTTCCATGTGAGATTCATCTCATGTTCTCCCTTATTTACGGAGCAAAACGGAGGTCTATAATTGTTTTACATGAATTTCGCGAAAAAAAGAATATGTGTGAGCAAGGGAGGAATTTCGCCTCTCTTTATTTCACAATATTTTTAACCCAACCCAACTCAATCTAATTTCTAAGTGATAGACATTTTTTGTTAATAACTTTTCAACAAACAATGTGTAACAGTGCAATCCTAAAGATGCACCGTTTCTCAGTTGACCGCTAAGGCGTTTCTCAGTTGACCGCTAAAGCGTAAACGTTTTGTCAAAGAAAAATCGCGCGACCGAACATCGTCGTTACGACAAAGACGCAGTGTGCCATTTTTTTGCTTTCAAATAAACACGCGACAACGACAACAAATTGCGACCAAAAACTGTCCCGAAGATTCTAGAACTTTCCAGATTCTCGAATCGTCTCGATCATCTTCGACCACTATCATCAGGAGATGTCATCCACGCGCCAGTTGCTTGGATTCCAGTATCCGAATCGAACCAAAAATCCGATTAATCGGGTATAAGAGGGAAAATCACTACTGTCGAACACATTTCACCGTAAGCTAGCAAACCGAACTTGCCAGCAAGCACAACAAAGTTTCTTCCTGCCAGAGTTGCAAACGCGACCAAGAAATAAGAGTGTTCTCATCATTTGCCGAGAATTACCAGCAATCCCAACTGTCAGTAATCTGTCTCTTGTCACCGATCCGTTACAGAATAGACCCTGTTCCGACCGAGAGTTACTAGCAACACTAATGCCAAGAACATTACATATCACTCGAG
Organism: Cephalotes varians; assembly: GCA_037157785.1. Taxonomy (NCBI): domain Eukaryota; kingdom Metazoa; phylum Arthropoda; class Insecta; order Hymenoptera; family Formicidae; genus Cephalotes; species Cephalotes varians. The sequence goes on from JANQDE010000167.1 coordinate 6,536, forward strand.
CGCATCCATTAGAACAACTGATATGTAGAGGAAGTTTCCATGTCTTGTCGAACGTTATTGGCCATATCCACTGATTTCATCGATCAACCAAGCGCAGAAGACTTGCTAATTAACACTGTCCGAATCTCACCGCGCGTTTACTGATTTCGTTTGACATTCGTGTGCACGATTCTGCGTCGAAAAGCACATGCCAAGTCATAACAAACCGCCTAAGCAGCGTCAGCTGCACTGCATTCCGCATCTGGCGGCTAACAGTAAACGACCGTACGTGTTGACAAATCGACTACCAAAATACGCCGGGCATTAATTCATGATAAATATCGTTTATTTAGTCGCACTCAACTCTGCATCTCACCCGTGAATCAGAGAGCCACGACTGGCATATTGTAATTTCGGTAAACTAATAAACTTATTTGTTGCTACCACACTCGTGTCTCTGGACCTGTCTTCGTAATTTTGATCATTATCTGCTAGTTGTCCATGTGCGCGCAAGCATACGTCCGTACAAAACAACAAATTTTAAGTGATCGTCATAAAACCTTTTGAAAGTCATTCAAGGTCGTGACAATATATGAATCAAGATCAAAAACACTGGAAGATGGCCTTGATCTTCATTTTTATAAACAAGACATTTTTATACATATAACAAATAAATATAAATAACATTAATTATAAAGTAAATATAGTATATAATACAATAAAGTAAATATGTATCATAATCAATAATGTGCTTCTCTTTTAAAATATTTTATTTTTCTAAAAGTTAAGATCCCATATATATTTCACATGCTAGAGTTGTTTATTTATAATCAATTGAATTAAATATCTTAATAAATTGATAATAAATTCAATATTTTTCTCTCCATAATATTTTATGCTTTTTTTTAAGAAAAAATGATTAAAATAATATTTGTTGAAGTAAAAGCGCTACTATCAATATTATTAAATTTTTTAAATAAAATAACAATTTTTTAAAATATTTTTTTAAATATATATATTTATAACCGTTTATAATCTCTTATAAATTATAACAATTCCAATAATCTATGATTCAATGTCACGCAAAGTTAAACAACACAAAATAAATAAACTATTATTGTTAGTGAAAATACTTAATGTTCCAATTTTGATGAAAAAAATTTTCAAAAACTTCCATAATTTTTTAAGAAGTTTTACTTTTCAAAGTATTTTAATTTATAAAGATTTAAAAGAAAAATACCTTAAATTTCTTCCAATTTTTTTTTCAGAAATTATAGAGTAAGAAATCTTAAAATGATTCACGTACATAAAAAATGGTAGAAAAGATTTTCTCAGCATTTCAAAAAAGTTTTGTATAAAATTCATATAAAAAAATTTGTATGAAAAATTTTTTAAGATTATAAAATTAAAATGAAAATATTATAGAAACTATAAAAATTATATAAAAATTCTTAAAAAAGATTCTTAAGAAAGAATAATTATAGAAAGAACTATAAGAAAAATTTTCAATACAGGATAACATTACAGGATAATAGAAAACTTAATTATTTGGAAAATTTAACTTAAATTAACATTAAATAAAATATTTCTACAAATTAAGATTTTTATATCATTTGGATTTGCATGTTCCAAAATTATTTAAAATAAAAATATTTTGAACGTCTTAACTCTTCTGCAGGGATATTCGGATATTATTTTGAATTAAATGTTAAAATTTTTGTGCAAATTATAATGCTTCAGATTCTCATCCTTGTATAGATAAAGAAGTACAGTTCATCTTGTAAAATGAAAAATAATATTCAAAGCTTAGCAATTGTTGTAACGGCGTTTTTACAGTACACGTGTTGATTGGGACAGAAATGAAACCAGCAATGATTTTTGGTAACATGCTCACATGCGTGTTTGCCTTCTCGACTCATGATCACGTTAACATCGAACACGTAAGCATGTTGCGGAATTGTCATTCCTTGTTCAGCGCACTGCTAATCCGTGAAGGATATCCGTTATTGTGTCTGTATTTGCTATACCATCGTGACTTTCATAATAAACAGTGTTCTGCCTATTCATCGAAGAAATCTCCTTTTCTCTCTTTGTCCTAATGCATTTCTGGCTAATATCAGTTAACCTCTTGCCGATAGCTACAAAATTCCTACAGCTTTTATACTGAAATACGCAGTGAGTATCCGGATTAGGATGCCCTGAATCTGGAAAATTTTTGATAGCGCTATCGGTGGGGTGCGGAAAATATGGAGGACCATGAAGTATGTTATGACTTTTTTCAGATTTTTCGGTTGATGTTTACCGCCTCCGCATCACTCATAAAGTTTTAAAGTGTCTAATATGTAGGCAATCCCGCAATACAAGAACACTGACCAGCTTATGTGTCGCTTCAGAAGATTGTAACGGTAGCTCATTACTCAGGTAAAACATAATTCTGCTCTTGTATGCATGCGAGATTCTTTTGCTTAGTTCGCCCCATTTGATACCATTCGCGCCCAGCTCCGAATTACCGACGGGTGGAGGAACGCCCCTGCGAAATTTCAGGTATAAATAGAACACCGCGTCGACCGAAAGGAAGTCAGGTCTGGACTCCGGATGTTCTCGGAGCTCTTGACCGCCAGGTGTTGTCGGCAGCCCTGATTGGGTGTTCTCGGTCTCCTGCGCCGGACATTCTCGGCTTCCTGACCCTGACTGGGTGTTTTCGGCCGTTCGCGCCAGGCGTTCTCGGCTTCCTAATCTTGACCGGATGTTCTCAGTCTTCTGCGCCGGGCGTTCTCGGCTTCCTGACCCTGACCGGGTGTTCTCGGTCTCCTGTGCCGGGCGTTTTCAGCTTCCTGATCCCGACCGGGTATTTTCGGTCTCCCGCGGGCGAGCGTGTCACCCTAAATGTAAAGCTCCAGGTCTACGATGAGGTCTACTAACCGCGTGATATCCTTATAGATCCAGACCGAGCATCGGATCCGAATTCGAACAGCACCGGCTCTCACCCGCCCCAGGACGCTCGATTCCTTGCGCTCTCCGTCGATCGCCCCAGCAATCTATGTCAATAGCTCTCGCCTAGCTAAAGTTAATTTCCTAAACTAGGTTAAGCTTTGTTCACGACCCAGCCCGTTCAATGATTTCACATAGATTAATTTTTTTTCACGGCGCGATCCGTTTATTAGAATTCCGCATAGCTTAAGTTAAGCTTTGTGACGTTTATTTTAATTTATTCCGCATTCATTCCGTTCACTGTGTCCTCGCTCACTGCGAGCAATCGGTTTAGTTAAATTCTGCGTCGGCCCGGTACCAACTGTGTATCTTCCGTCCGTTGACTCTTGATAAAGACTCTCCGTAAGCGGAGCCCGCGAGTAAAAAATCGTATCGAGGAACGCGTCCCGAGCTGTCTCAACCAAAGCCGTAAAGGTTATTTTGATTAGAAAATAAAGGACTTTTTTTTCATCAAACTAAAATTAATTGGTATTTCGTTCTTTCTCAAACCCTGACTCCGGCAAGCCGATCCGAACGATCGAGAAAGCTAAAACGTTACAAGATAAATTTACATTGTAGGATATAAAAAGAGAAGAACTTAGACATAAAATAATTGAGGTTATTTGATGTTATTTGATTTTATCTCTGAAACAAGTTATACACAGCGCAATTTCGTTGCATCAATGATATCACTGGGCAGCTCTGGTTTGCCTCTATTACGAAGCAAAACTTAAGACTTACCACGAGAAGGTGACTGCCACATCAAGTCTCACCCAAGCCCATCCGGCTTTTGTTTTAGATTTTTGAATTTATTGCCCTTGCTAGAAGCTTTGATCTGATTACCTTATCTCTGTTTTCAGGTGCATGCATATAATGCTGCCTCCGTAACCAGTTTCACACATCTCTCCACACTTTGTGTGAGATGGAAAATCATCAATAAAGCTAAAATCATTTTTCCTCACCTTTTCGTGAATTACTGCATGTAAGTGGGAAAGAATGAGAGGAGCAATAATAATATCTGACCAGTCAATTAATTTATAGTAGTCTTTGGCTTGAGATTCTCTCTTCATTCAGAAAATCTTATTCTCGCAATGCTCTCTGATGATCGTAGGTCGAACTATTGTTGTACCGTGCCGACACGGGTTGGGATTTCCGGGAGAGAGAAAGGATGGCCCAAAAGATCAGCACACTGTTCTTTTACTTTCATTTAATAAACACCTTTAAACTTTTACACTCGCGTAGCTTATTTAATGGAACCGCACCTCACGGATCGTCAATCGGGAATCGCGCGTCGTTCCATCGCGCGTCTCTTTTATAGCGCATATTGGTACCTTGTTACCAGGTCAGTTTCGCCGATCAGCACCGACCTGGTCAACAAAGTCGCAGTCGCTTCTGGAGCAGAGGTGACTGTGACCTTCGAGCGGGTGTCGTCTTATCGCGGTGGCTTGTGCTGTTGAGCGACCGCAATAAGCAAAAATTTGATCGCGTTTCCGGGCCAACTCCTTCGTCACGAGGAATACTCATGACACTATATAAGATAATTAGATTTACGAAAAATTCTAAAAGCAAGGGAAACAAACACACATGAATACAAAAGTAACGTAAGACGTTTCAAAGTATCAAAAATAAACTTTCAAGTTAAAGACTACAAATTAATTGACTGATCAGATACTGATCCTCCCCCTCTTATATGCAACAGTATTTCAAGAAAAGGTGAGGAAAAATGATTTTAGCAAAAACCAATATAAGGTAAAGAAAGAAATATAATAACTTACCTTAGAAGTCCAGTCGGGTGGTCGAGTGGGCTTGAGTGGAGCTTGATGTGACAGCCACCTTATCGTAGTGAGTCCTGAGTTGCTTCGTAACAGAGGCAAGCCAAGAGCTGCCCAGTGATATCACTGATGCAACGAAATTATGCTGTGTATAACTTTTTTCAGAGTAAAATCAAATAATCTCAATTATTTTATGTCTAAGTTCTTTTCTTTTTATACCCTGCAATGTAAATTTATCTTTTGAAGCGACACATAAGCCGGTCAGTGTCCCTGTATTGCGGAATTGCCTACATATCAGACACTTTAAAACTTTAAAGGTGATGCGGAGGCAATAAACGTCAACCGAAAAATCTGAAAAAAATCATGGTAACATACTTCATGGTCCTCCTATTTTCCGCACTCCGCCGATAGCGATATAAAAAATTTTCCAGATTCGGGGCATCCTAACTCGGATCAATACATTAATCAATACATTAATAGAAAAATTATGCATTGATCCTCTATCAATTAATCCCTCTGATTAAAATAGAGATGTTATTTCTAAGTAGCCAGGACTGCTTTTTCCAATCCAAAAATTCATAAACATATCCTTTAGAATATTTGACAATAATCGTAATATGCAAGAGTATTGTTTTGATCAAATTATAGTTTTTGTTTAACAAACAGTTTGACATTTTCTAAAAGTTTTGACAATGTTTGTTGCAGAAACTCTTTGTAAACAGCATCTGTATCATTTAAAAACATTTAAAAAATGAAATTTATATACAGAGTGGGGCAATAAATTTGTCCATCTTGAATATCACCGCTATTTTTATAAAAATATTGTGATTATAAAAGTTGTAGAGCATCAAGAGGACTATAACATATGCTAGTAATAATTTTTCTAGGTAGAGGTACTTTAGAAATTTCAAGGTCACCTCCACTTTTTAAAAGGCATGTACTTTTTAAACCTTAGTGTAAAATAGCGGATATTTAGACAATTTCAATGACTTATAATAAAAGGTCATTCGTCATTAAATAAAGAAATAAAACAATGATTCTTACGTCAAAAGTGTTCGAAGTGATGTCCTTTTGCATTAATGCAATACTGCAATCGTTCAATTCCAGAAGCATCTATACTTCTTAACACTTGCGGTCTGATTGTCGCACATGCTGTAATAATTTGTTGCTTCATATTTTCCGGTGTGATCAGCACTTCCTAATATACAATGTTTTTTAATGTTCCAGATAAAAAAAATCGAGTGTGGCGGTCGGTACGATCTCACAAGTCGGTACCCTTACCGAAAAGCAACTCGCCGTTAGCACGTCGAGTAGGACATGCACGGCAGGCGCCAGCGCTTTCTCGAAAGCACTTACGCGATAAAAAACTTTCTCGCGAGCGCTCACGCTCGCGATTTTCCACCGCGAACACACGCTTATTTGTCAACAGGTGTCACTCTCGGAAAAGCGAAGATAATAATTAGCATCAAGTGCTATAATCATGCCGGAGCATCCAGCAACACTCCGAGATTCGTAGCAGAGACAGCTAGACGCTCGCCGCTTATAATCAAGATTTTTTGGACGTATCCAGAGAAGGCTCAATGCTCTCTCGATACTAGTGGAGACTACCACGCTCCAAGTTGCCGCTGCAGAAGCCAGCAGTTAAGAGGTTCTCGCTTCCACCGACTCTACGGTTGACGCTACGGTAGGGGTAGTGGAGACTGATTCCAATAGAGCTGTCACCGCCACAATTCACATGACCACTTCGGAACAGCTTGATAACCTGGGATTACAGAGTGAGGAGGCTCATCTCACCATTTTACAAGCCTCCGCGGCTGCTATCGCCTACCTACATCTCCCTGGAGATCTGAGTCACGAGGGGAACCTAGTGCCAGCCAGCTAATCACACAAGGCGTGCAGTACGACAGCAACTGGGAGAGCACGAGTGATAAAGGAGTGTGAACCCTGCACCACGATACAGGTCACACAGACACACGACGAGCAATCTCATACGCCGTCACTCCACCAGTTCAAGAACGTTGGGGACAACAGTACACCACACCAGTCCCCGTATTGAGTGGCGTGAAAGGCTTTAAGCCGTAGGATACCATCGGCCATCGCAAAGAATATAATATAATCTTGCACTGTACAGATAATCTTTCATTGTACATATGTATATAATATAGACCAGAATAAATTATTGTTATACGCTGATCAACGAATTACTCTTTCGAATTCTTAGAACGCCCTAGGCGGACCTAGTCCTACATCAGGTGAACAAGCTGGCCACGAAATTGATCCACAGCGTCCTATACATCAATTTGGAAAGATTTTATTGAGTGTAGCTGTTACTCTACGTCCATAATGTGCAGGACATCCATCGTGTTAATATCACATTACTCGACAAATATTCAATTGTACATCTTCTAATAAAATTCCGAGATTGTTGTATATAAAATTATCATATTTTATGCTATTAAGTGTTCCATCAATAAAATATAGTCCGATTAATTTATCGCCTATGATACTACACCATACATTTACCGACCATTGCCGTTGATGATCAACTTCTCTTAACCAGTGCGGATTCTCATCCAACCAATAATGCATATTATGCAAGTTTGCAAGACCATAATTAGTAAAGCTTGCTTCATCAGTGAATAATATTAATGATAAAAATTCATTGTTAATTTCCATTTGATGCACCCACTGACAAAATGTAACACGATTTTCCAAAATCCGTACCGTGTAAATCTTGATGAAGGTTAATGGTGGATGGTGAATGATATGGATGGTATTTATGTTTAGCAAGGATTCGTAATATGCTTCTTTTATTAATGCCTGACTCACGTTCTATCTGTCTTGAACTAATTTGAAGATTACCATTCACTATTGCAAGCATGTTGATTTCGTTGTCTTCATGATACACCCTTTTTCGACGTTCAGATTTTCGCGTAGTTAAGCTTCCGGTTTCTCTTAACTTTTTACAAATTTGAAACATACGATGTAAACGGCATCCGATCTGGATACCGTTCAATGTACAATGTTTGTGCCCGTGTTAAATTTTGCCGAGCTTCTCCATAAATGAGGAGCATTTCTACTTGTTCAGCAAATAAAAATTTTATTTTCACATTAACTTGTAATCAAAATCAAACAAAAGAGCTAAACTACATGAAGTGATTACCTGAAAGATCTACTGATACTAAACTTAGAATAATTTGTTTTAGCTACAAATTTCACAAATTCCTCTAAACTTATAATTCATAGTAGGAAATGTAAATATTTAGATTTTTTTACTGTAACATAGCGAATACAAGGATATTGTATATCAGGAAATGACGATCATATTGGAAAATAAGAAGCAACGAGATATTGCAGCATGTGCGACAATCAGTCCGCAAGTGTTAAGAAGTGTACGTGCTTCTAAAATTGAACGATTGTAGTATTGCATTAATGCAGAAGGACGTCACTTCGAACACTTTTGACGTAAGAATCATTGTTTCATTTCTTTATTTAATGACGAATCACCTTTTATTATAGGTCGTTGAAATCGTCTAGACACCCGCTATTACACGAAAGTTAAAAAAGTACAGAATGCTATTTAAAAAAGTGGAGGTGACCTTGAAATTTCCGAAGTGCCTCCTAGAAAAATTATTACTAGCATATGTTATAGTCCTCTTGATGCTCTACAACTTTCATAATCATAATATTTTTATCTCTAAAAATAGCGATACTCAAAGTTATTACCTGTATATACAGGGTATCTGGTGATCTAAAATTTTCGTAAGCGGGTAGAGCACGTCAAGCTGAGTAAAAAATCTAGTATCATTTTACAAAATTTACAATAGTTAATGAGTTATTGATTATAAAAAAATCGCCGTATTAGCGCGCGCAGCAGAATAGGACGTCAGCCAGACCCGCGCCCGATGCGAGAGACGAGAGGAGTTTACAAGCAGTAATGACGCGTATCGCTGAGCTTCCAACGCAACGGAGACCGGCTTCGCGCGTTCGGCGCACGTCTGGCTAGGACGGTCCTGCCGCGTGCGCTAATATGGCGATCTTCTATAATTAATAACTATTGCGAATTTTGTAAAGTGGTACAAGACTTTTTTCAGTTTGACACATTCTTTGTTGAGGGCCATTAATTTGAACTTCTAACAAATTTGTAATCCGAATGCATCGTTACTGGCCCCAGCTGCGTCTAGTAACACGAACATATGCGCCAAATATCCGCACGGCCGTTAAGGCCCGGTGTCCACGATGCAAGAAATTGGTCCAAGATCTTGAACGGAGAGAGGATTAAGGCCCGGTGTCCACGATGCAAGAAATTGGTCCAAGATCTTGAACGGAGAGAGGATTAACCAATCGCATTTGAATAATTCGGTCACTTGATCAATGCGATTGGTTAATCCTCTCTTCGTTCAAGATCTTGGACCAATTTCTTGCATCGTGTACACAAGGCCTAACAGTCAAATCCGATTCGGGCCCAAACGCCGCCGGCCCGAAGCGCGTCGAAGTCGCGCCGCTGTCGCCGAACACTCGGGGAGAGAGTACCGGCTTAACCGACGCCGACTGCTGATTCGCGACAGTCGGCCCGCGGCCGGGTATGTAAGAGGGCTAATTCGCACTACCAGCACCGCCGACCCATCCTAGAGTCCAACTCCTAGTAATTGAGCGATCCTCCGTCCGCAATTTTCCGAATACTAGTGCGATTGAGCGTTCTTAACCGCTGTCAAGCGTACTCGACTTCATCCGTTCCGATCACCGGGAGCGAGCGTTCTCATTTTCCATCAAGAGTACTCGACATCCTGATACTCCAAATAACGGGAACGAGCGTTCTCAATCGAGCATACTCGATTTCCTACAGCTATTACGAATACACGTGCATCTTCCAAACAGCCGTAACTCTCGCGAACAGCTAAGCACCGACGAGCGTTCAAATGGTCACCGTCAGGCCCACGCAGCGTACTATCAAACAGAACTCACGCCGACCGACGAGCCCCGGCGACAATCGCGCGCTACCAAGCAAGCACGCGCTACACACTCCGACGCCTCCGGCGATTGGCCCGCTATGTCACATGGCCCGTAACGGCCAATCACAAGTACCACGCAACCGTCAGTATCACGTCGCGCACATCTCCTGTGAAAGATCGTACCGAACCGCGATAAACGTTTGTGTCATACATGATATACTACCGCACCCGTACTCTGTATCTTTACTTCCACACTTAAACACATAGTACATAAAATACTCATATATCACGCATTGTACATATCTACAATTCACTCTTCTGTACATACACCTAGTAATAAATCAACTATTATATAAGTAAATACTCGATCGAATCTCTCCCAAATCCGGCAACCGGTGAGCCGGCAATTCCACCTGCTCCGTCCGTCATGCGAAAGACGAACTGTTACAAATTAAACAAATATTAACACGGAGAGGGTTTGGAATCTTTAAATACTATGAGAGTAATGAACCGTAAAGTCCCTATCTCTGTTCACCACACGCACGCACGCACGCACGCACGCACGCGCGCTCGCACGCACAAGACATATATATCCGACCAACCTTCATGCGGTTCATCTTGGGCAATGCTAATGCCGGCGGTACTGTAAACTTCGAATCCTATAATAACTCGTAAATTTTTATGGAAAAAAGGTTTCAAGGTTTGCAATCAATGTTTTGGAAACGTCTCAACGTCAGCAACAAGAATTTAAAATAAGAAATATGCTCCATTTGAAAAATTCAAGATGACCTTTACCTGACCGTGGCGACGCCACCTAAGATCATATTAATATTATTATTTAATACGTCACTTAAAACCCTACGGCTTTTGAAACATTTTTCGAGAAAATGCATATTTTACGAAATATTCAATCGTTGTTGAACTTATGGGACACACTATGTATATATATATATATATTGTGTGTGTGTGTGCGTGTGTGTGTGTGTGTGTGTGTGTGTGTGTGTGCGCGCGCGCGCGCGCGCGTGCGCGTGTGTGTAATTTAGTAAAAATTTATCCACATTGTTACTAAACATTAATGGATTATTGATTTCGATTAAATGCTTATCGCATCTAACGAATTTTTAATTAAGAATAATGATACAACAATACAATTAACAAGATATATAAAATAATGTTGATTTGATATTTTATTAACACATTGTTGATGGGCTACGTAGTTTTACATAGTTCAGCAGCCAGGTGTGCGCGACTAGCCAGCTACGTTCATTTACGTATTTTTAACTCAGTGCCTTTATGGCCAGAAATCGTTTATTTTATGTATTATGTTGGTTTTTGGTAATGTTCCGGCACAAGGGATTCGTCTTCCGTGAAGGAACGTAGAGGTCTCACAAGAACACATATTTTTTCTTTTAATAAACTTTAATTTGTTTCAATTTTTTACAGAGTAGTTATTTCGTACTATATATTGACCAAATGACAGTGTGTTAACTGTTTGACCGAACTGACTCGCTCCTATCTTTTTCTTCTCAATTTTTATCCCGATCATTTCTTAATTTTGACAAGGATCGAGTTAGCGTTTCTAAATAGATTGCTTTGATCAGTTCTCTGAACCGGCCGTGCAACCAGGTCGCGCGATTGTTAATCGCTATTGTCGTTTGAATATATTTTAATAATGTTACGAGGTCAAACATTTATCTAGATCGCGTTATTTAATCTTCTTTGTTATTTCATCTCATTATTACTTAATATTTGTTATTACTTAATGATACCTTTGACTTCCTAACAATAAAAAGCATTTGAATAGCTAGTCGCCAGGATGTATTTTATTACAAGACGTGCCCGTCCACAATGTGTTAATATATTATATACCGTAATATTTCTTACTTGCAAAAAATACGCGAAATCTGCTATTTTTACAGAATATAAAATGAATAATTTCATTCTAACTTGTTTTGATTTTAAAATAACTTTCAGTCATATTTAAATTACTTTCAGTTCAAATGATGACAAAAACTATAAACTTACAATTAGACATTTAAAACAATGTTATAATTTCATTTAAAAAATATTTCAACTTAATTTTAGCATCTTTTTCTTTCAAAATAAAAAATATTATGAAGAGAAAAATCATGTTTAACTCAATTTTTTAAATTTATTCCCTTAATTATAATTAAATATCTTATATATAGGTAATTATATATAGATAATTAATGTAATTTTTATTTGCTTTCACATGCTAATTGGTTTATATTTCACTTTAAGAAAATTTTTCATTAATTTAAAAAAATTTTATCAATAATAAATTAATCCAGATCGTTAGATGAATACATCAAATTCACATAAAGAAATGGCCAAGTACGATTACGATTAGATCTTAGTAATCAATAACATTTCTATATATATTTATACATATATATTTATACATATATATATATATATTTCTATATACGTATATTCATATATGTATATTATCTCCCCGATCGGTTCCCACTTTGTAGCAGTCTTGAGGCGGGTGCTTGTGGATCGCGGGCCGCTTGTGCGCGCAATCTGTTCGCCCGACAATCACGCACGAATCTAACCTTTGACCCAGCTAATATAGGTATGAAGTTTTGTTGCTAAAAGAATCCGATGAGACAAAGATTGGGACCGCATACGATACGCGCCTCGTATCCTTGAGACTCCCGCGTCGGGACTGTGGCTTAAGGCCGCTCACAGTATCATCCAAAGGAATTCCGCGAGAGGCCAACTAAGAATCCCTATCAAGTTAAGGTGTAAGCTATCGTGCCGAGAGTTGCATGGCGCAAGGAAAATTGCGTCGCAAGCAGTGCCTTTTAGATACCAGGCGACCTTCAGGAATCAGACGTAGCCAAACCCTGGGCAATCACGGCTTTGTCCGCGCGATTCGTGGGAATGTGTCCTTGTCCTGCGGAATCGTGGGATCAATATAGATGCATAAGTTTTTAAAGATTGTATGAACAGAGTCCTCTAGGGCGTGGCTTCTTTCCTCCTAGGAAATGAACGATTGGAGGAGAAATCAATAGTGAATTTCAGTTTGAAGACTCGAATTCGCTTTAGCGCCGCTAGACGTCGCTACAAAAAGCAGCGACAAAAAAAGGAACAGGTTGAAAAAATCCAAAATTTCTCTCCTGCCGGTTCTGACGGGCAAAAGAGGAAATGTTGAGGTCAGAACGCAAAAACGCACCAGATCGGAACATGATATTCTCAGTCCGTCGGAAGATCGGGGGGATCATCGATCGAGAGATTTATGCCCAGACTACTAAAAAGATTATCAGGATTGTCTTCGTTCTGAAGGGCTATCCTGATAGGAAATTAAGTAACGGTAAGGTGGGGAAGACTGGGAAGTTAAGGGGCACATTCTTAGGCTCTCTGAGGATACGCTATCTTCTACGTTCACCAGTACCTAGATCAGGGATAGCGTGATTATTTTCGGTTGCGCTAATCAACAGCGGATTGGCTGAAAAGCCTTTCCAACGAAGTTAGGATGGAAAACGTTTCTCAGCGTGTGCTGCCGGCCGATGAGTTATCTAAACATAGTGGTGGTGGTGGTGCATCGTGGTAGTAGTGCATGTGGAGAAATCGGATTTGGCTGTCAAGATTATCAAGCTCGGCAGACAAAACGAATTTGAGATCGTCAGAAAGTAGATCATGGTCAGAGGGAGCAAAAACAGTTACGCCAAGAGCGCCTATTTTGCTATCTTTGTTGGCGATTCTTCGCTGGAAGCCCTTATGAACTGTGGCTTCAAACTCTTCTGCAGGCTGGATCGGGCAATTGTTAAGTTGCTCGACAAAGAATGCAGCGTAGGAATAGACACAAAAGACAATGGAATCTGCTTAAAGTTCTAACGATACTAAAAGCATGTTCTCAGCCGAACAATCGCTGGAAGGCGTCCCACCTGCAGGACATAACGGCGCGATGCGTCCAATATTCTTTTGAACGCGGAAAAATCGCGTAATCACTCGCCGGCACCGACGCCGAACAAACGAACACGAGTGCCGCCAATCGTCTGCCGACACCCCACGCCGTCGCATAAGGGAGGAGCGTTCGACAAACGAATCGAACTTCGAAAAGCTCCGAGCCCCGAAAATTTTACGAATAAAAAGCCGATTTTCGCAGCAGAAAGACAGTCCACTCGCCAGCAATCCATTCGTTCTCGCTGCGCTAGCAAACCAGAATCTGTTCCGAATTCTGATGCTTCCAAGCAAGAACAAGAGGATCAAGCGTACTCGGTCTCCGCCGAACATTCTTGGCAGCTTGCTCGCTAGCTTCTCCAGTTATCTGGTTAACCGTACAGAAGTTGAGTGTTCTCAGCCTCCACCGAGCGTTCTTGATATCCGTACCGTTCTAGCACGAGTCACGCCTTAGCCACTCGATCTCTCAAGTTACGCGCCTCGTGCCCTGACCGTGCTTACGATCTCCTGCTCGAGACAACGGAAGACATACAAAAGCACAAGAAAACCGCCATCGTCGAGAGAACGACCACCCGCGCCGATCGCCGCCACCACTGCCAGATATTGTCACCTCGAGTTGCTGGTGGTGCAAGCAACGGGGACACACGTTTCGAGTGAAGAAGTTCTGCTCACAATGCGAGAAAGATGATGTCTGGACTCGCGATTGCCATCCCGCGCCGGGAAACGAGTCACGGGTTGAAGACACTACGGCCGCTCGCCGGTCCTCCCATAAGATTTACTCCCCGGACGCACATCACTATCCGCGTTCGTCGCCGCGCGTTTAACGCCCTGATCGACACCGGGTCAGAAGCGTCCTTCGTGAACGCCGTACACGCACTAAATTTCACGCTGCACCTGGAAGAGGAAGTTGTCTAATTAGCGAATGGGCAAGTTATCACGCTCCCGGGGCACGTCTGGTTACTGATCGACATCGCCGACTGCCACATTTAGCAATCGTTCCGGGTGATGCCTACGCTCGGGAGCCTTCTTGGCATCGACTTTTGGATAAAAATCGGCCACGCATTCCTTGCACAACCGCCCGCACTAACGACAGACACGCCCACATCAGCCGGCACCAAAGAATTGATCAAGCGCTTCTTCTAAGGCTTCTAAGGCTGATCGGTGAACTAGCCTCCGCGAGTTCCTATTGCAAGAACTACCACTGTTTGAGCAATATCACCGGCCTGACCGACCGCACGCAACACGAAATTCGACTGAAGCCTGGCGCATTGCCTTCAAGCAGAGGTATCGTCCGCGCAATCCCGCCATGCAGGCCGTCATCGACAAAAAAGTCAAGATGTTACATGAAGGGGTGATAGACCATCATCCAGCCCCTGGAGTTCGCCGATCGTAATAGTCAAGAAGCGAGAATACACCGGTTTTGCATCGATTTTTGATGAGTCAATGAGATTACGATACCGCATATTCACTATCGCAGATAACGGCCACGCTAGACAAACTGCAGGACATCAAATACCTAACCACGCTAGACCTCAAAAGCGGGTACTGGCAAGTCCCGCTAACCTCCGACAGTAGACCAATGACTGCTTTTACGCCTGGAAAGGGGCTCTTTCAATTCACCGTCATGCCCTTCGAACTGCACTCTGCCCCGGAGACCTTCTAACGCTTACTAGACAAGGTTCCTCGGCCCCGAACTAGAGTCTCATGTTTTTGTCTATCCTGACGACATAATCATTATCAATAGTACGTTCATGGAACATTTGAACACGCTGAGAGAAGTCTTTCATCGCCTTCGCGAAGTTAGGCTCCTCAAGAATCGTATAAACGAGGCCTTGAAGATAATACAGAACTTGTGTAGAGCCAAAGGTCTGATGATTGATCCGTCTAAGACTATCTCATGATATTCATCAAGAGATATAAGCCTGAAAGCCCTTGAAGCTGTAGGAAAAGAATTTAATATATTTCAGCTCCTGAAATATCTAAGGATTATCTTGAACACCAAAATGACCTGAACTGGAAATTGCACCTCGAGATAAGGAGGAAAAAAATTTTACATATCCATGTAAATATGATATGGGCACATATTCTGTTAGAGAAACAGTGGGTAAGATCTGGAGGATGAAATCTGCCTTATGGCTGTATGAGATAATACTTTTACCAAGACTGACGTATGCAGCGGTGACTCAGGATAAAGAAAGTGAAGGCTAAGAACTTACTTAAGAACTTATAAGGCTATCTGTAATGGAAGCCACGAAAGCAGAAGCATTTGAAATTGTCTTCTGTTTCTCACCTCTGGATCAGCTCATCATATGTCTAGTCAGACAAACTGCAGACTTACAGACTTAAATGTCAGGGTGAATGGTCACTAGACTTGGCCACACAAGACTCAATGTTTTTCAGAATTATCCTTTCACAATAAAACAAGATAAAATTCCTAAGAAATATCAGCTGATTAAAACTTTCAAAGTCTCGATATCAACCAGGGACGACTGAAGATTTTCAAATCGATTCAAATTTGGAACTTTGATTCACAGACGGATCAAATGCCGGCTTTCGATGCGAGAATCTATGGGCCTAGAAAGAAAGAGAACATACCTATGGCAAAACTAGCCATTGTCTTCCAAGCTGAGACCATTTTTAGATACATAGAAATCCTTATAAAAAAAAAGGAGTCATAATAATCGTATTTGTTTATTATGGTATTTGAGTGTAATAAAGTAGACATTCTGCGTTTACATTATGTTATTAACAATTATGTAAAAATGTAACGTTAGAATCAATTTGCTCGAACAGTAGAGCAGCTATAAATGTCCCAAGACCACTACAGAATCGTTTGTGGTTTGGTATTGTATCTAGGCTTTAAATTGAAGAAATTTAGCGAAACTACACTAATATGAGTCTTTGGTCACTAGGATATCCTCGGCAATAAGATTGCGGATAATTGGCAAAATTGGGAACTCATAAAAACCCGATTTCGTGGAATGTTGGCATCCTTTTTCCGTAGAAAATTGGCATCATCAAAAGCTAATTGGAGCAAGTGCACTTAAGCTCCTAAGTGACGACCAAAGATCAATGGTCCAAATAATTGATGAAATATCCTTGCCAAACAGAACTGGCAATAGAAAAAAATTGAAGATAAGTATCGATCTCTTCGCAGATCATAACTTTCAGAGATCACTTATATAAACTTGGACTCATTGAGCATAATTGCCGATTGTGCGGAAAAGAGGACGAAAGCAGTTTTCATATACTATACAGCTATCCTGCGCTCTCTGTAAAAGATACAAATTCTGGGATTGCATGTTTCTCAAATTCAAAGATCTAACAGAAAAGAGAGTAAATCTTTTAAGCATAGTGTTGAACATTAGACTGAGACTATTAAATCAACTCTGTTAACCAGCAAGGAATCACAGAAGAACTTTTAGAGTTAGGTAACATTAGAATCTTGTCTCGGCCCACCAGCCAGTCGTTACTATACTACTATATACATTTCTACGTATGTAATTGCATATTACAAATTGCAAAAATTTTTTAAAAAGCAATTGTGTGTTTTCTTTACACCAATTAAGTCTCATTATTTTGTGGATAAAAATATCAAGATATAGTTACCAAACAATAAATAGTTTACGAGACATTTTATATTATATGTCAAAATATGAACTTTATCAACTCATATCTCAAAGAATACTTAATCAAAAGGAATTTTGTCGTAGTTTTTTGAAAAGCTTTGTAACGATGCACTCCGAAAAGCATATCGTTCCCGGTCGAATAACTACCGGAAGACGTTCCGCCGATCACCTGCGGGACATAATGGCGGGGTGCGCAACTTTTTTTAAACTATACAAAACCGCGTAACCGTTTGTCGGCACCGATGTCGAGCATCGCCGATCGTTCACCCAATCGCCGGCACACCACGCGGAGTAGGGGTGAGCGATCGGCAAACGATCCGAGTATCGGCAAAGACCACCGAACTCGCGGATTTTTTCAAATAAAAAGCTGATTCCCGGACGGAAAAATTAGTTCGCTCGCCAGCTAGCAATCCGTACGTTTCCGCCTGCGAACCAGAACCTGCTCCGCTTCCCGAAACATCCAAACTAAACGAAACCAGGAGGTCAAGCGTTCTCGATCTCTGCCGAGCGTTCTCGGTAGTTTACTCGCTGATTTCCCAGCTATCTGGCTACACCGACAAAACAGGAGTTAAGCGTTCTCCTTCGAGTGTTCTCGGCAGTCGATCGCTCGATCCTTTCCTCATGGTCACGACAAAAAACAAGGGGATTGATTGTTCTCCGCCTCTGCCGAGCGTTCTCGACAGCCGTGCCGTCCCAGCTCGAACCGCGCCCTAGACACTCGAATTTTCGAGTTACGCGGCCAGCGATCGCAACTTCACATTAGTGCACACAATCCGCGACCATCCACCGAGTCTAAAATCTCGCGTCCTCTAGCGACGCGCCGAGAATTAAATCGGCCCATCGATTTGCTATCGATCCCGGTTCCCGATACCTGGCGCCACTCTGCGACACGACGCGAAATCGCAGCGACATCCTTCCTTTCGACCATACAGGCAATACAGGCAATACAGCCGCTGGAAACACGCCGAAAGTTATTATAAGGGTGCGGTCCACTTAGCGCTACGAATGCTTCGAATTGTTTGGAGCGTTACTTTAATCGGTCCATTTGGCACTTAGAAGTATCCCAATAGCACATATGATGTCATTAATACGTCATAGATTTTCGCTTCCAACTCGCTTCCAATGCTACAGTTGGGCTGCGGTCTACATAGCGCTACGAATGCTTCGAAGCATTTTTTGATTGGTTAATTTGTAAAATTCTATTTTTTGATTGGTCAATCGAATGCTTCGAACATTCGTAGCGTCAAGTGGACCGCAGTCTTGGAGAGGTAGTACGACTGAAGTGTTTTTTTGAATAATGAAAAGCGCGGGAAATAACGTGTTGTTGAGGTTACGTTTATTTCTGCAGGACAGAACAAATTCTTTCCCTAAGCAATTTTGATCTGTCTTTGAGTAAAGATGCCAAAAATTATGTTGCTTGATGATGATACAGGATATATATATATATATATATACACACACACACAATTGATCTTTCCAAAGAAGATGCTGTAAAGGCTAGTAATAGTAAGAGTAACATATTTTAATATTATTTATTGTTTTGTAAATTGAAAAATAAGAGGAATATTTCTATTATGTCAAGTTTTTTCAAACAGATATGCTAATTGCAAAACTTTTAAATGATTACAAAACAGTAAATAGCCAGTAATCAGTCATCGTCAACAACAGACGTCAAACACTTCAAAGCGGTCCACTTGCATAGCATTGGATGCGTTGGTAGCGCTAGTGGATCGTTCATTAGTAGCATTAGAAGCGAAAATATTGGAAGCATTCGGAAGCAGCAACTGAACCGCAGCCTAAATTTAATTATCTCGTGCCGTTTTTTGTCCGATCACTTCGCTATCATAATTGCTGCAATTTAACCATCTCACTGTCGTAATTATTGTAATCCAATCGTCCCGCCTTACCACCGTCATTGTTGTACTAAATCCATTCCTTTTATCTCGTGTTTTTTTTTTTGTGTTTCTTTTTTGTGAATAAACTTAATTCTTTTGCGTTATCTTTGGCTAACTTCTTTCTTTTCTCCGACTGCTTTCGATCCCTGGACACAATCCACGAACTAGATCGCGCGATCGAGATATTGTTTTAGCTTTCAAAATCAACTACAAGAATAAAATGCAATAAAAAATGGGGGTTTTCACTTAAAAAATTCAAAATGAACCTTGTTTTGACCTATTCAAGACTAGCGACGCTATTCAAGATCAACTTGATATGCTCAGTAAATAGACTTTTTAAACTCTATAATTTTTGTATGAAACATTTTTCTCAAAAATGCTTCGTTTTCGAGAAATTTCTGGACTTTTTTGTTATCCTGTATATAGAAATATTATTGGTCTAGCAGTTTATACCGTCATTTGATATGCGTACTAAATACTATATTCGAAATTAGTTTAGTTCGATAGTGTAAACAGTGACATATTATCTGATACGATATGTATCGAATCAAATTAATACGAATTTCAGCACATATATAGCGCTGTAAACACTTGCATATTAAATAATGGTCGAATTAGGTTTTCTTCAGTTATGTCTTCATCGATAGCACGTTCTAAATGCGGGCCATGGTGAATACGTTTGTGAATAGCATGTCATGTTAAAAAGATCTAAATTGGAGAGACAAGAAAACTCGTGTCTTTTTAGAATTGTGTACCGAAAAACAAGTTTTATCAATAATGGATGGAAAAAGATTAAAATTGGAAATATGGATGGAAAAACTCTAAAATTTCAGATGTACAAATGTTAGTAGACATACTATAGATACTAAATATTATTTGACGTGTTTGACTTTATTCGAACTTTGCTGCTTTTATTTGCTTGCTCTATTCACTTCGTATCGTTCGGTGTAAACGCACTCAAATTTAATGTTTTATGCGTAGTATCTTGGTTCGCGTATCAAAAAGGCCGTGTAAACTAAGAGTTACATTGAGTACTAAGATCTAACCACGACCGTACTTGGTCATTTCCTTAATTATTTGATGTTTCAAAATATTTTATATTTTACTTTATATACTTTACTCAATTCAATTGGGTAGTTTTTAATATTAAGAAATATGTTTTATTATATTTTCTACTTTTTTATATTTTTTCTATTCGTATCTCATGGACTGTTAGAACTGTTAGGACTGTTTAGAACTTTTTAAAAAAACAGAGATAAATACCAGCTACATCCATATTCTTCTTAGCAGTTTCCACTAATAATCTGTCCACCGCTAGAACTTCATCCGTTAAAAGCCGTCCATAATTAATTTTATTTCCTTCAATGTAATTCATTATATCTACTTTAGATACTTGTTTCTCACCTGGTCTACATGGTCTAACCTATAAACAAACAAGAATAGCAGCAAAAAACAAATAATTCTTTCAATATATTTCTAAATCTATCTTTGTTCAATTTTTTTTGCATATATAAAATTTGTTATGAAAGAAATTTACGAGAAGAGTGTATTGTTTGTTATATCTCAACTATTAATTAACAAATATGAAACAATCATTGGAAAATGTAAAATATAATTCATTCTATTTATTGTGAAACAGCAAATATATATAAATTTTTCAATTAAAAATTTAAAAAAATTTTTTTTTAATTTGTAATGTTATGTTACGCTATTTTGAACGTACATAAACATTTATAGACGTACGCGAAAAAAATTAGAAATCCCATATAGTAAAATCAAAACTTATTTTTTATATATTTCAAACAATTATTTAATAATGACTTTGATCAATACTTATAAATGATATCGGATATTTTATCTCAATAAATTTGAATAACTGTCTTTATATTGTCTTTTTATCAAGATTCTAAACTGATATAAAACTAATAAATATTGAAATATATATATAAAGATTCTAATATTACATTTTTACATAATTGTTAATAACATAATGTTTAATAACATAATGTAAACGCAAAATATACACTTTATTTCACATAAATATCATAATGAACATATATACACAGTGCAGTCCCGGATTGATTTTTTTACGACAATACTAGTGACACAATTTATCAGCCAATACTTGTTGTGATATCCCTTAGCAACCTCTGTGTAAAGTTTCAGCTCTGTATGACGCGGAAAACGAGTGGTTTGTGTAAATAATGTTTTAGGTAGTATGTCAAATTGCAAAATAGATATATAAAGAACGTGTCGCGATAAAATTTGTTTTAAAACTAAATGATTTCGGTGATTGAAACTTTGTCAATGCTACAAAAGGCTTATGGGAGATGACTCTTTAAAAGTATAGCGTTGTTTAAGTAATATAGTCGTTTTCGTGATGACAGAAAATCGATGAAGACAATGAACGCTGTGGTCATTCAGTATCTACTTGCACGGAAGACAATTGTTGCCAAATTGCTGAAGAAGGATCGACAATTAATAAGTCGCATGATTAGTGAACAGCTACACATACCAAAATAACTTTTTTCTTCTGTATGACAATGCACTATCTCATTCCTCAGCACTTGTGCAACAATTTTTGGCTCAAAAAAATATTAAAACATTGAACCATTCGCCATACTCATCTGACCTGTCTCCATCTGATTATTTTCTGTTTCTCAAGCTTAAGTTGAAAGGTGGGCATTTTGATGAAATAATAAATATTCAATCAGTTGTGACCGATTAGCTGAAACTCATCACGAAGGGAACTTCTCAACAGCCTTTTTTTTTTATTAAAAAAAAAAGTTCTGAGAAAATCATGAAAGATTTAAAAACGCGCGTGCCAAAGATTGTATTAAATTAAAAGAAGATTATTTTAAATAATTATTATGTAAATATATTTTGACTTATCTTGATTTCCTAGCTACAATACCTTCTGTCCGTATATTTATGAACCGCACTGTGTACGATAGTACTTTATAATACTATTACTGATTTGCTTATTTTTGTTATATTTACTAAGCAGTGTTGCTAATTCGCTATCTTATGCTAATTTTATATAATAATTTGTATATACAAGTTAACAATAAATTCCACATATAATCTCATTTACAAACAACTTAAACAATTAACAACTGATGCTTAAAACAGAAATTAAATTTTTTTTATTCACTTTCCTAGTAGTGCAAATTCATATTTCAATGTTTTTGTACAAATATACAATTCATAACATACATTACACGTACTTATTACATATTATGAATATTACTAATATAATTTTATTTTTATACTTTAATGATATTATTTCAATTATTTACATTATACTCTATCTCTTTTACTATACTTACTTCTCTTGTAATCGGTGTTATGCTCTCTAGTTTATCAAGTAATTCTGGATCAGTAACTTCAATAGTTTTCTTTGTACAATCATCCGTCAAAGATGTACTTGCAACTTTTCGAAAAGACTTTTTTCGATCCAAAAAGTTTTCATTTTTTTTATTATTATCTTTCTTTTTCTTTGGCTCTTTTAATGTCGATTCAACATTCTGATAAATGGATGGTTTGCCAGCCAGTAAATTTTTCAATTCAATAACCTTTTTGTTAATATTGGAGATAAGTATATCACGAGCATAGTTGGCTGCAAACTAAAAAGAGATAACACATGATTGAAACTGTCTTAAAAAAAATTTTTTTTTATTAAAAAAAAAGTTTTGAGAAAATCATTTTAAAGCAATAATTGAGGCATAAAAGATGAAATTTCATATTAATATATTTTCATTTAATGTTAAAATCACTTAATACTTTTGTGTTATATATCTTTTAAATTCAAGAATATTTATTTCCAAAATACGTATTTTAATAACCCCTAATACAAAAAGTACAAAAAATTAATATTACTTTTATTCTTCTAAAAATTTTCATTCACATTACTCTTTCTATAATTTAATTTAATTAACTAATTATACTACAATATAACTAAAAAATCTTTTTATAACTTTAATTAATTAAAAATATACATTATTATATAATTTTAATAAATTAATTTTAAAATTAATTAACAAAATTTAAAATTAAATAATAATTTTATTAAAAAATAAAGTCCTTTCGTCCAATTGTCTTTAAATTAATTATAGATAGAAATCAATCTGGCTCACGCCGATCTGAACTCAAATCACATAAGATTTTAAAAGTTGAACAGACTTAAATATTAAACTTCTTCATTTAATTTTTATCTTAATTCAACATCGAGGTCACAAATATTTTTTTTAATAAGAACTCTCCAAAAATATTACGCCTATTCTTAACGTATTTGATATAAAAGGAAATTTATAATTCGGATGTGTTATGATTTTGGTCAAACATACATATCTTATCTAAATACGTTTTGTATTATTACTAGTTTGTATAAATATTTGCTATATTATACAACATGTTAACAGCAATTTAAATTATAAATATATTCTGTTCTAATATGTTCGTATTGCATTTACAAAATTATTTTTTTACTAAAGTAATATTCAAAAATTACTTTATATTGCAATTAAAAATTACTCAAAATATGACACTTATGCATTGTTACTTTCTAGCTTTTTACTTATTATCAAGACTAATTTCATCTTGCTCTGTATCAAAATCACATTGTGTATTCGACATTTATCCCCTAGGATATATCAAAGTCTTTTTTATTGTTATTTTAACTTAAAGAACAAAATTCCTATTTTTTTTTTTTTATAAAAGTACTTTAAGTATTGAGATGATTTATACAAAGTTTTATTGCAAAAATTAATTGTTCTATAAATAAACAAATAAATAAACTTTATTTATACAATTATTTATTTACAGAACTACTAATCACTGTATCACAATGAAACTTTGCATAAATAATCTTGATTTAATTCTGATATTGTGGATCCATATTAAATCTTTCAAAACATATTATTTAATAAAAAATTTATTAACATATTTTAAATAAGAATCAATGCGAGACTAATTATTAGTTTCTATTATTAGTTTTGATTAAAAATAGATAAATGAGGGTCAAAAAGGTAATAAAAATTTTCAAGATTTATTTTATTTTATTAGACTTTGAAAAATAAAAGTCTAATGAATCCACAATGTTAGAAATGTAACATTTTTTCACGACAAGTTAAGAGTTAAAATACAAACATTAAAATTTTTGTCATTATTCTTTAAATTAAAAAAATATAACAATAAAAATAATAAATATAGTAAATAAGCTATAAAAATGTGATGTTAAATAAATAAACGATGTTCACACAAATATTTCATATATATCTCGTTTTAGTTTTCATTTTTATATGGAAAGTATAAGTATTACATTTTTAATTTCAAACTTATTGCAGAGATTATGCAAATAATACATCTTTAATATTCAATTGCAAGATTATGAGAATATATTAAGACAACAAGAATTATCTAACTAAACAAGATTATATTAAGATTAAAAATACATAATACATAAATTTAATCATTTACCTCTCCACCATGGCCATCAAATATTGCAAATAAAGAAACTCCAGTATTGTTCGTATCATCGTTTACCACAAAACGGTCTTCCATCCGAGCTCTATGACCTTGCACAGCATATGCTGCAATGTGATCTTGTTTTAGTTCCCAACTAAGTTTTACTCCAGTAATCATTGACTCATTAACTAAAAATTTTAGTGTAGACACCTGCACAAAAAAACATATCATAAAAAAAAAAAAAGACGTATCTTTAAAAAAGTATAAAAGTTATTTTATCTTAACATTAAAAAAATTTTAAGTAAATGTCTATATATAAAGCAAAATATTATAAAGAGTTTAAATTTTTAACCCTCCGGAGTTACACTTATGCCACATAGCATTGGAGTTACACTGGGTGAATTTTACCGAAGCGATTTTCTAACGCTTATTACTCAGCGTTAAAACAAGCTTTTGAGACGTATTTTTTTGAAGCAGCACTAGTGGCCCTCTACTACAACTATCTAAGAACGATTTTTCGAGCCACTAACCAGACCCCCCCTCTCCCCTCTCCGGAGATACACACAAATGTTAGTTTCGATTCGGGTAAATTTTACCCAGTGTAACTCCGGAGGGTTAATTAAAGAATATTGTAATTAAATATTTAAAAAATGACTGATTTTACTTTAAAAATAA
The DNA here is from genome assembly GCA_037157785.1 of Cephalotes varians. NCBI lineage: Eukaryota > Metazoa > Arthropoda > Insecta > Hymenoptera > Formicidae > Cephalotes > Cephalotes varians. The sequence continues at coordinate 31,804 of JANQDE010000167.1, forward strand.
TATTTTTAATGTATTATCAAATAATGAATTATCAAAATGATATCGTGTATACGTAAATTAATAAATATGCTTTCTTAAAATATATTTATACCTTAGATGTAGTACGTCCCAAAGTATATTGAATTTTTTCTAGAAGTGCTCTGCTCCAGACATCCAGGGCTTGTATGTAAAATAGAATAATTGCCAAAATTATACCACAGACTAGCACCTCTGGTTTTAAAGCATAAATCCGCATAATTCTGCAAAGATAGCTCAGTGGAGTGTAAATTCCATTTAATCCAGTAGGAATGCTCACAGCAAACTTGGATACAAGCTTCATATGTGACATGTATGTCTGTATACAAAGATTACAAATGATTTATATTTTTGTGAAAATATAGCTTAAATAGATAATTTAAAAAATTAAAGTTTTACTTATATACCTAACAAGGTAAGAATTATATAATAAATTAATAATGATGTATCTCTTTGTAAATATAAAAATATTTTCCTAACAAAAATTTAGATAATTTTGAAGACAATTTTATTTTCTCTCTACAACAAATAAATTTTTAATATCTAATATTTTAACTATGTCTTAAATTAAATTTCTTCTTTTTTTATTTATTAAAATTAATTAAAAATAAATCAAAATTTATTCTATATATATATATACATATGTATATATAAATTGATATTTATATTCATTTAAAATTAAAAAATAAAATTTATTCATATAAAAAAAGGGGAAAAATATTTATTATAATTTATTTATATTCATTTACCAACTTTCAATGTTAAATATCTTATAAAACTATTTAACAAAAATTCTAATTTTAAATCCATAAGAATTATTTGTATTTATAAATTACTGTTATTGAAAATTATGACTTGCGTTGATTCAAGTTGATGAGAAAGCGATTCTAATAACTTTGATACATAAGGATTTTCAAAAGTTCTATAAATACTGAAAATGGTAAATAATAGATTAATGTTCGTTAAAATTAGTTATTGAATAAAATGATTAAAAACAGAATATGTATGTAAACATAAAACCAAAATTAGTTCAATTTTTTTTTATTATTATCAATTTATATCACATTAATTAATTCTTTGTTGCATAATTTTTTTGTTTAAGTATATTTTAAATCTTAACACATGGAGATTTTTAAGATTGCTTTTATTAAAGTATTTAGCAAGTCTACATTTAGTAAAAATAAGAAAAATGGATAATTATTTAGAATACCCGCCTCACCTCGGAGCTTGATGAAATTAGGCTTATTCGACGCGTTTTTGCGCGAAACGAAAGAATCTAGCAGAGAAACGTGGCGGTCGGCCTCGCGAAGCGAGTTATTATTCGTTAAAGTTGACGAGTTTTGAGGTTACGAAACCTGTCATATCGACGTGATGCAGCGACGTGTACATGCGCTGTAGGCACGTGTGCATGCTCTAGGGCCACATGCGCATGCGTGAAAAAATTACGGTCAAAGTTTGCGCGAAATATAAAATAGGTATAAACTGCATTTCACTTGAAATCTCGCTTCACGTGGAAAGTTGTAAAATATACCCTCCCATGGGGGGGGGGGCGGAACATACTGCCTCCACACATACATTTTATAACGCAAAATGAGATTCTACATCAACGTAAAATAGAAAGTAATAAAAATTGATTTTAGAAAAAAACAAAATATTTAATTTACATTTAAAATAAAGCCAGCGGCACACGATGCTTGTTTTCCTGCTGGATTGCTTGCATTTTAGTAAATTATTAAAATTGCACCAAACAGAAGGCAGAATTTCTAGTAATTTATTAAAACGCAAGCAATCCAGCAGAAAAACAAGCATCGTGTGCCGCTGGCTTAAAATTGCACAAGATGTTAAGTCATCATTAGTTCTTCCTTAACCGTTAACTGTATAAATTCAAACAACATTTTCTCAGTTGTGTTTATAGTTGCGTTTACAATAACAGTGTTAATAACAGTGTTTCCACAATATTAAATTTCGTAGCTTGTGACCAGAGCGCATGCGCACAAAACCACGCGCATGCGCATGTAGCATGTAGCATGCGCATGCACATAGTATGTTGTTGCATCATGTCGATATGACAGGTATCGTAACCTCAAAAGTCGTCAACTTTAACGAATAATACTCGCTTCGCGAGGCCGACCGCCACGTTTCTCTGCCAGATTTCTTTCGTTTCGCGTAAAAACGCGTCGAATAAGCCTAATTTCATCAAGATCCGAGGTGAGGCGGGTATTCTAAATAATTACCGAAATATGTTTATCTATATACTTTACTTTTTCTAACTTTGAATAAATCTGTACAATTATTGAATTTTATGTTTTTATTGCAATATGTGCGCGCACACATACACACACATACATATGCAATTTCAGTTGAACTAAGTATGGGCTATCGACTTGAGATGCAACACTGTACAAAATTTGGTGTTTTTAAACTTTTTATATAGTATTTCTTTACCTGATATAAAATTCGATCTTCAAGTTCGTCATCCATAATATTTTAATAGCCTCTGAATTGTTCTTATGCTAGCACTTGCTTGCCAGAATCGATTACTTCAATGTCAAACTTACTCTCTATATTATTCTGGAGTAATCAACAATCTATACGAAGCTTACGACACACGATGCTTATTTTCCTGTTAAAGCAAATTCGGTTGGACACCCTAGTGCACATTAAAGCAGTTGTACACTGATCTAATCTGAATATAAAAGTGAAATATCTCACATAATAAAATGCTCACTATATATTTTACCAATTAGCACAATAAAGTGTATTAAGGATTTCGCGGTTTAACTCGTTTCTATCTTTTTATATTTAACTCGTTTCTATCTTTTTATATAGGGTTACGTCCAAAACGTCCTCTCCAAGGAAAATTTTACTCGATATACTATAGTATACGTTACGTATACTATATATTTTGAATATTTTTCTCGGAAACGATGTTTTGGAATGTAGCCTAGACATATCCACATATCTTCTTTACGTCAATTTGTATACAACGGCTTTAATGTGCACCAGCATGCACTGAGCGTCCGATTCGCTATTAGATTGTGTTTTGATAAAATACTAAAATTGCACCAAACAGAAGGCAGAATTTCTAGTAATTTACTAAAACGCAAGCAATCCAACACGAAGGGTGAGGCTGGCTCCCCATGAAGCGCAACTTGCGTCAGCCAATCAAATCGTCTCAGCTGTCAGACTCAAATCTTGCGTATGGTAGCAGAGATGATTTGATTGGCTGACGCAAGTTACGCTTACGCCAGTTACGCTCCATGGGAAGCAAGCCTGACGTCCCATGTAGCCCGTATCACATATCAGAGAAAAACCTAAGGGGCCGCCGTTTTACGTGGAACGCTTTTCCTAGGCGTACAACAACGCTAACTGGATCCATTGGTAAATGTTTAGAATATGTCGGTCCACTTCAATTTTGATAAAAATACACTCAATCGATGCGTTTTCGCGTAAAAATAAAGGTTTGARAAGAAAAAAGCGTCGCTCTGCYCCGCGAAGCGAGATATTAATCGTTAAAGTTGACGACTATTCAGGTTAGGAAATCTGTCATACCGACGAAAAACTAGCGACATGAGTATACTWTGTGATTACTTGCGCATGCTCTGTGGCCACTTGCGCATGCGTGAAAGGGTTACGGCGTCAGTTTTCACGAAATATAAAATAAGTATAAGCTGCATTTCACTTGAAATCTTGCTTCACGTGGAAAGTTGTAAACCCATGTGGAAACTCACTTCGCGTTATAAAATGTATGCGTGGAAGCAGTACGTTCCGCCCCCCCGTAGGGGGGGGCTCCACTATCCAAAAACTAGACACATAGGTTTGCGTGGAACCTCGCTTTGTGTGGAAAGTTGCAAACCCATGTGGAACCTCGCTTCGCGTTGTAAAGTGTATGCGTGGAGGCAGTATGTTCCGCCCCCCCGTAGGGGGAGGCTCCACTATTCAAAAACTAGACACATAGGTTTGCGTGGAATCTCGCTTTGTGTGGAAAGTGTATGCGTGGAGGCAGTTGCAGGAAAGTTGCAAACCCATGTGGAACCTCGTTTTGCGTTGTAAAGTGTATGCGTGGAGGCAGTATGTTCATTTCAAGTGAAATGCAGCTTATATCTATTTTATATTTCGTGCAAACTTTGATGTAACGCTTTCACGCATGCGCATGTGGCCATAGAGCATGCGCACGTACCCGCAGCGCAAGTCACGTCACTACATTACGTCGGTATGACCACCGCTGTGAAGTCAGCTGTCGGACTAACACTTTCAATAAATTTAAATACGCTATTCGATTGCTAATCGTTTGCTAATTTTAGCATATCTTTTTATTATGTTTGCATATCAATTATTTTGGATAAAAAATCGAAAATAAAATTTGGATAAGTGTAATTGCCTTTTGGAACCTTTAGTTCATAATTTCATGATTATTTCGGTACTAAAACGTTTGCTAGTCGTTTACTAGATTCGTATATATAAGCATTAATCTAATT
>JANQDE010000167.1:40861-54000 GCA_037157785.1 Cephalotes varians
TAAAATATATTTTGTGATGCGTCAGTTTGCATGGAAAGTAAACTCATGTAGAATTTTGCTTTGCGAAAAGTATATGCGTGGAAACAGTATGTTCCGCGCGCGTGAGGTGAGAATTCTAAATAATTACCCTAATTTTATATATAACAGTAATATTACATTACATTTATGTTACTTTACATAAAAATAAATAAATATTTAATCTAACYATATATTGGTTGATATTCATATTCGGTTCTTATATTTAAGGCCATCTAAGATAAGGCTTAAGATGTCATGAGTGAATCACAAAGCCATATTAGCATCTTAACTAAAATAAAGACATTACTTTATGATCTCGAAATAAATCTCGATTATGAATACCGGCCATTGAGTTTTATGAGGTTTCTATTCATTCATCACTATTATCTTATATTGCGATGTCAGAAGTGAGAAAATATACAAATATGCAAAATAGATTAAAATGAAAATATTTTTTAATAAAACTTGGTAAAAAATTCTTCATGTAAAATATATGTAAATATATATAAACATATATCATTATTTGTTTATAGAAAATGTTCATATATGCCCGGAAAAAATGTTTCACATATATAATTATATAAAATTATTATATTATAATATTATAATATATAATATTATATATAATTATATATAATCATATACAAGTATATATAATTATCTCTCAATGTATAATCATGGGTCGTTTTCGTTCGAGCCAAAATTACTTTCTGAAATTTCTAGAAGGCCTGAGCACGTAGCAACCTCTATTGGGTATGTAAAAAAAGTTTATGGTAGAGCTAACTTGTAGGCACAGGAACGACGTGCTGTTTCAGTACTGTTCCGAATGCCGAAGGATCAAAATCTATTGCGGACGGTTTCGACTCATGATATCGTCTTGGATATTTAGTAAGTAAAAATGAAATTTTTTCAAACCGTGTTTTTTGTTAAATTTTTTAATTTTAAATGATTTTAAACGCACTTGTATATTTTCAAGGCTCAGAATAAAAAAATATGGCTATCAGAAGCTTAGAAAGTTTTTCGTACTCGCTGTGTCCTCGTATTACTCTATATTTTAAAGATGCATTATTTTCAATTCAAAGGTCTATTAATCAATTTTTTATGAAAATTAAAAAAACTTAGAAAAAAGTATTTTTTTTACTTTATGTATCTTTTTCTTCATTTTATTACATTTAAAAATAGCTTATTTTCAAATTACAAAATAGGTATTCTATTTTAATCTGACGCTATTGTAATTTTTTTTCTTAAAGTACAGTCTTTTTTCCTTTAAGAAACCATGGTTCTTTTTTTAGGAATTTTTTATCTACTTTAGAATTTTTTGAAAATTTCTTGTTTTTTTTTATTTTTTGTCATATTTGCTAAAAAATAATAATTAAAAATTTATTTTTTACTAAATTTAAGGATGGTTTCTTAAAATAGAATGTTTTAAGTGTATACACGAATTTTTTCAGATTTTTGTAGATATATTTAACATTTTTAAAAGAAAATTAATTAAGTATATTTTGAGTTCGTGTTTGCTAAGCAAAAATATAAATATAATAAATCAAAAGGACGAGCACAATAAGTTGATAATATAAATTAATAATTTAATAAACATTTAATAAACATAATTAATATAACGTATCCGAAACGTTTCGACTATACTAGTCATCTTCAGCCGAATGAATTATGCAATAAATAAATAAATATTATAGTGGTTAAAACTTAAAAAGTTAAAAAGAAGAAAAAGAAAAAAGAAGTTAAAAAATAAAAAACGTTAAAAAGAAGAAAAAGAAAAAAGAAGTTAAAAAATAAAAAACGTGGTACATAGGATTGCGATATTAAGTAATTATAAGAGCGATGTGAAGAAATAGATGTCCAGAGTCAAAGGGGGAAGTTCAAATGTATAAGTATCAGAACCAATTAATTCATCGTTGGAGGGCGAGAAGCAGTGGAGTCAAGATAGAGGTCAAAATTTAAAATATATAAAAAGTCCGGTGCAATAATGGATATTTTTCCTTCTTTTTTTAAAAAAATTGTAAAATTGTCAAAAAGATAAAACAGTGCACAAGTGAGAAAACGCAAATTTTGGACTTACTTAAAAATAAATGGTAAAACGGAAGCTATGTCCAGTTGTTCTAAGACGTTTAACTTGTCACACAGACGCAGAATGACTAATGAGCGTTATAAACAATATCAAGTGTAATATAAGTAGAAACAAAGTAGATGTAACATGAGATGTCAGCATACGCCGTTAGAGATCGCATTAAGTAGACAAAAGTAAGAATCATCAAGGCACTCAGTATCCTTTTGTGAATTAATGTCATGTCTTTGTTCTTTAATATGCAACATTTCAGATATCAATCTCTTGTTACAGTTGAGTTCATAATCGAGAATCTTTATATTTTTCCAATCAAAGGATGGTTAAATTCCAAAATGTGCTCAGTGATATCTGAATGTCTTGATGGTTCTAGCCTTATGTTCTTGGTATGTTCTTTAATCCTAGTTTGGACTTGTCTCTTTGTTTGCCTCACTAGGAAGCGTCGCAGTTATTGCCGAGTATTTTATAGACTATTTATAGACTACGTTATTTTTTGACATGAAATTAGTTTTATCCTTTTGAACTTTAATGAAACTGTTCAGTTTATTTATTCCTTTGAAACCTACAATAAAGTTAGATTTTTTAATCACTGACGCTGTCGTTTCGGAAATGTTATGTAAGTATGGAATAACAAAGTATTTTTAAAGATCTAAAACGAAAATGACCCATGATCGGACAATTTTGCCGAAAAATACGTCGTACATTGAGGGTTATATTATATATATTTATTATATATTATAATTTTTTTCCGAATATTCATATATGAACTTTTTTTAGTAAAATTATTATTTGATACAAGAAAAATAATAATGAGAAAACATAAAAAATAATTAAAAGAATAATTTTTACATTGTATCTTTTATAAAAAATCAAATTTGAAGAAATAAGAAAAAAATTGCTCATATATAATTATATGTATATGGATTATATATCATTATATACAATTATATAGAGCAATTATTTATTATTTTTTAAATTTAATTTTTTGTAAAAGAAACAATGTTAAAATCATTCTTTTAATTATTTTTTGTTTTCTTATAATTTTTTTTTACAAAACAGTTATTTTATAAAAGAAAGAAGGATATATGAATATATATGGACATATTTTGTATATGATTATATACGTTTATATATGTGTTTATATGTTTATATACATTTATATATATTCTTATGTGAAAATTTTTTGTTTTGTTAATTAATAAATAATTATAAATCTGAAAATTAATTGTGCATAACCAAAAATGAAATAAGCTGTTCACAGTTATGACAATTATCAAATTAATAATATAGAAATAAATGTTATTTAATTTTTTCTTGAAACAAAAAGATTTTCAATGTATTTTCTAAATTTATTTGCAAATTAATTGCAAATGTTTTATATTGTTTTATTTCTATTTGCATATATTTTACAAAAACGAGTGGCATTCACAGTCGACAAATCGAAGTATATTACAGGATATAGAACACTTAACAGCTTTGGGGAAATTATTAGGATTCATAAGGATCCTAACGATTTATTGGTAAAAAAACCATGTAGTATATAAAATTAAATGTAAAGATTGCAATGCATTATATGTTGGCCAAACGAAGAGACAACTATCAACAAGAATCAAGGAACATCGAAGGAATGGCAATTCGTCTATGTCTAAACCTACAGTTATTACACAACACATGACTGAACATCTCATTCTTTTGATTGGGACAATATACAAATTTTAGATACTGAACCCAATTACTATAAAAGATCATTTTCAAAAATGTTGCACATCAAAGAACAAGTAAGTGGTATCAATGCACAGACAGACACAGAATTGCTAGACGAATCCTATTACGACGTTCTCGACATTCTTTCCAGGTTTTAAGTCTCATTTTAACTGTACACACTATACATTTTCTCACTGACGCTTATAATATCTAGTTATTTTGGATTTATATTTATTATGACATATACTATACAAACAGATATAATATCTTGTTACGTTAAATATTTATTTCACCGTTCTGAACAAAGTTGATTATTACGTAGCAAACGCCGAAGTATAGACATCACAAAATTCGTCTTATCCTTTTCATAGACAGAAATGGAACCGCACATTACCGATTTAATATGTTTGTTTAACAAATTGTACTCTGTTTCAATAGTAATAATAATTTGAATTGATCATTAATTGTACCACATATGCTTTTAAGTTGGCTTTGTATGAATTTTTGATTATTGGTCATAATTGTATTGTTTTATATTAGTAGATAGAATTGACCACAGTACATCATGGTTTAACTGGACTACATTGTTTTTTTTTGGAAATAACCATTTTTTCATCTTCAAATGAAGAACTGGTTCATTTTTATAATATAATCACAATTGACATCGTTATAATTTAAACATATGTAGTCTACCATAATCTTATAACGATCAATATCACGAAATCAAGGTCGCTTTGACGTGCGAAAAGAAAAGATCGTTGTGTTTTGTTTACAATCGGTTTTATATTTTAAGACATGCTTTTGTAACATCAATTTTTATTGTAACTATTTTTTATTTTTATATTTATGTACTGAAGAAGACCAAGTTAGGTCGAAACGTTTACGTTCGAATTTTAAATTCTATGTTATCTTTTATTCTTTTATTATGTGATTAAATTAAATGATATAACAACTGATTGCTCGTTCGTTGGCCCTTATTTTGCTGTATATGTTGATTTTATAAAAATTTTTATTGCGTATTTTGTCGTTTTTGACATTACAATCTGAGATAGTAGTGGTGAGTGAATAGGAGTCTTAAATGTATAGAGTTTTCTGATTTAACATTTTATTCGCAATATAATTTTATGTATATATATATATTTATATGTGTGTGAAGATTATACTATTTCTTTCTCTCAGTTTGAGAAAATATTTAAACACTTTATAAATATAATACTATAAAATTAAAAATAATTTTTTCTTTATTACAGATAATGAAAAACTATTAAAAACAATATCAAAAAATATTAATACAAATAAACCTCACATATCATGCAGCAGCATCTATAAAAAATTTGCAAATGGTAAATCTGATATATAAAATCTAATCTGTAATGTTCAAAGAGTTACTTCTTTATAGAGTTACTTCTTTGGCAATTTTCTCTTCTCTTTGTATTGTTATCAGATATTGCTTCTTTTGTAAATTGTATATAATTAAATAGATTATTTTACGTTATAATGAATTATTACTACATTTTTAAAATAGATATTGATAAACTGATAACCTTACATAATATAAGTGAAATGGCAATAAGTAAATCAAATTCTAACTGTCAAAAAAACACATATGTACATGGTAAGTATAATGTGTTTATAATATATATTATATATATATATATTTATAATATATATATATTTATAATATATATTTATTATTTATTAAATAATTTATTTTATATATTATTTATTATATAATTATTTTTGTAAATATGGATTATTATAAGTATCATATAACAATATATTGTTATTACTTCTTTAGAAAATATTACCACAATAATAAAATATGATGATGAAAGTACAAATGATGATACTTTTAATTTAAACTCTAATTATCCAGGTAACACTTATGTACCTACATCATGTGAGTATAAATTAGCATATATAAAATTATTTCTAGAAATGTAAATTATTATAAATGTTATATAGATTTCTTTTTTTATTTTTTTAGTGAAAACTAACAAAACAATAATTTGTGACACAAATAATAGCCAGGCTGATATATCCAATCCAAATCATAATTGTCAGAAATCTATTCCTGTACCAGCATCAAGTAACGATGAGATTGATACCGCCAATTCAAAACATAAGAGAAACATTTATGTATCTACATTTTATGGTGAATATTCACTTACTAAAATAAGTTAATAAGTATTAGGTTGGTACAAGTTGGTACAAGAAATGGCCGTTTTTTGCTTTACTATTAATACAAAATGTTTATATGTTTAAAAAAAAGCAATTATCATTCCATTGAATAGAGATGTGCAATGTTTCAGCTTGAAGAATCTATTTTTTTAATTGTGGTACGATGATTTTAAAGGAATTATGAACAATTAAAGTCAAAATGCTCCCTTTATTTAATTCGCGATAACTAAGTAACAAAAAATTTTTAAAATAATTTTGAAAAACAATTTTGTAAAGAAAGCTTTAAACTTTCACGTTAGAAAGTCAAAAATTTTTTGCAAATTTTTTATTGAGCACGTGACAAACCCACAAAGTAAAAAAAAAGTTTTCCATATTGTCCAACTTATAGTTTTTTATATGTAAAAATTATCAGATTCACAGAAACTCAAAAAACATAGTGATCCTTCGAAAGCAGAGAGATTTTAAGCTTTAAAATCCTTTTTTTAAATTTAAATTTTGTTCATTTTTAATGGATTATTAATAGTAGTATTAGTAGTGATATGGAAAACAGGCATTTCATTTGCACCAACCTAATACTTATGGAAATATTTTTGTAGATACAGATTATTATATAAAATGTGCGATAATCTTTATAGTTTTGTGTATTAGATGTTAATACAAAAATATTTTTTGTTACAGAGAGTAGAAACAATGATGAAATTGATATATACAATCGAGATTGTCAAGAAAATGATGACATTCCAAAACCTTATTGTGAGTACATCGTTAATATCTTAATAAAATATTTCTTTAAATGATTTATTATAAATTACAAAGAAACTTTATGCTATTTTTTTAGTATTTAACGCAACAGTAAATTTATTTAATTTTAATGTTAATCATGGAAATGTTAATCATGGAAATGTTAATCATGGAAATAATGCCAAAAACGAACACATGGTAATCTTAGTTTCTTGTAAGTAACATGTTATATTGTAGAAAATTTTGCATATAATATTTATTGTAATATATGTACTTACTTTCTTGTTTGTTGTAAGTAAAGTACAATACAATAAACAGCGCAAAATATTTTTTTGGGATTCTTAAAGATGATCTATTATCAGTGGCGTAACATGGGCTAATGTAGACGTGGGCAAAGTCACATCAGCGAGGCTCCTTTTCTATCGTTACCAAATTTCAYWCCAAAAAATTTAGAGAGATAGTATAAAGTTAATAATTTAAATTCTGATTAATAGATTCATTTTGTATGGCGCCTACACGAGTATAGCCAATATTTTTAAGGTTTTTATTTAATTTTAAAATAAACGAAGATTTTATGTCTGGTGGCCTCGCACAGAGGGCTTGCGAGGCCGTGGGGAAGGGCCCACTTCGCCCACGCCTCGCTACGCCACTGTCTATTATAAATACTACAAAAAATTTTTTTTTTTTTTAGTATTTGATATTGACACAACAGTAAATTTGCTTTATTCAAATATTAATTTTGGAAATGATGTTAAAAACAAACATGTGGAACTTTTAATTTCTTGTAAGTAATAATTATTATGTTATAGAAAATTTTACATATAGATAATGCTTAATATTGTAATATATACAGCTACTTTTTTATTTGTTGTGGGCGAAGTATAATATTTTACTGATTACATGTTGTTTTATTTTTGTCAATCAGTAAAATATACTTTTCATTTTAGTTTAATAAAATGTATTTTTTAAATATTTATTAGCTACATATAATGGATCTAAATCTGATGATACGGAGAAATGTGCAAAGAAATTAAGATTTAACACTACTGGTATGTATAAATCAAGCATGTAACATTAGAATTATTTGAACAAATGTGGATTAAATCAATTAAAAGACAAAATAAAAATTAGATTAAAAATACAAAACAAAATACAAAAAATAAAAGATTTCATAAAAATAGTAGTATCGATATAATACATATCATATCATTACTGTAATTTTATAACGTTGATCATTCAAAATAAGACATTTGTTTTGAAATAGACATCAATTAATTTTTTGCAAAGAAGTTTTTTAATATTTTTTGATAATAAGATATTTTTTAGATTATTACTATTACTATTTTTAGATTTATTTTTAGATTATATTTATTTTAGATTGTTTTTATAAATAATAAATAAGTTTCTTTTATTTTTGATATTTTTCATAACTAATATTTTTGCTTTGATTTATCTGGTCAAATTATATTTTATGAAGAAATAATACTTATGTTTAGAAGAGTTATTGGAAGATGCAGGAAATATGCGCATATTATCTATGTGTCAACAAAATGCTACAAATGAAAAAACTATTGATATTCTATCTTATGGTGCGTATAATATGAATTATTTTTCTTCAGCTATTCTTCAGTTTTTTAAAACAAATTGGATGATAATTTAAAATGATCTATGAAAATGATAATTTAAAAAAGATATAATAAATATATAAAATTATATTAATATAAAAGAATAGACATTGCTCTGATAATATTTATTTTATTGTATATATAAAGTAAAAATATCAAGTAATGTACTTATTAATAATATTCTTATGCTTTTTATAATATTTAATATTTCTTTAAATATGTTGAGTAAAAAGTTTTAATACTATAACTTTCTGTTATTTTCTTTGTAATTCTTTGTATTTATGTAATAACAGATAGATCTGATTGTGAATGTTGATATAGAAACATATAATGTACAACACATCAATTTTTTAATATCATCAGAACTGTATCCATATATTTAATATTATTCTATTTAACTAATTTTATCTTTACTAGATAACGAGAAAGAATATAGCGATGGCGAATCAGAACAATGCGTATCTTCTGAACAAAGTTTACATAATAATGAACAAAATAATGTTTCAAACAAAACGATATCATCCGTTTTTAATTTTAATGTATCAGAAATTAATATTGTTGATACATCTTCATGCAATGACGAACTAATGCACGTTGAAAACTCTAAAATAAAATCCACCAAACGAAACTGTTGCGCTTTTTGCATGAAGTTGCAATCGAAACTTGCACGTCATTTAGAAACAATACACTATAATGAGCCTGAAGTAAAAAAATTTGCCATTTTACCAAAAAAAAATCCAGAAAGAAAAAAAATAATAAATTCAATACGAAAAATAGGTAACTTCAAATTTAATACGAATTCTGAACTTAATACAGGGCAACTTATTGTATCCAGACGTCCGAATGAAAAAGTTAATAAAACTGCGATTGATTTTATTGCTTGTGCGAAATGTAAAGGTTTTTTTGCCAAAAGTGCAATACGTCATCATGCTCGAAAATGTTTTAAAAAAAATTTTGAAAAGAATAGAAGTATTATGATTATGGGCAGAAAAATTACAGGTAGAATACATCAACTAGCAAATAAGACTTTAAGAAATATAGTGTTTCCAATAATGCGAGATGATATAGTAACACGAATTGTCAGATATGACAAATTGCTGATTTTATTTGCTAATAAGTTATGTATCAAATATAAATTCCAACATCAACATGATATGATAAGAGCACGATTGCGCGTTCTTGGACGTTTCCTTTTAGCATTGAAGGAGATAAATAAAAATATAGAAGATTTTCAATCACTCTATCATCCTAAAGTATTTGATGATTGTATTTCTGCGATTAATGTAGTAGCTGGATATGATAATAAACAACAACTTTATAAAACTCCTGCAGTAGCAACTAATTTGTCAATCTTTATTAAACATATAGGTAATCTTCTCATTAAGGAATGTATTAAAAGAGAAGATGAAAAGAAAAAGAAACTAGTTGAAGATTTTTTAAAATTATTGCTTGTAGATGTTAGCATGAGTATCAATAAAATTGTCTTAAAGTCACAATTAACTCATAGAAGTCATAAAAAGATAAATCTCCCATCATTGAAAGATATCCAAACATTACATAAATATTTGTCAAAAAAAAGAACAGAAGCTTATATAGCATTAAAAAATTCTTTTTCATACGAGAAGTGGATTTCTCTGGCGAAAGTAACATTAACTTTAATGCATATTTTTAATGGACGACGAGCAGGAGAACTAGAACGAGCTCTCATTCAAAATTTTAAAAGTTATGAAAGACTAAATGAAAATATATATAGTGATATTTATAACTCATTATCGTTGAAGGACAAAAAAATTGCACAAAAATATATTCGATTCTATATAAGAGGAAAATCAGGACGTACCGTGCCCATTTTATTATCAAACGATCTTTTTGAATGCGTTACTTTAATTTTGAAATTTCGAAGAGAAGCTAAAATACCGAAAAAAAATCCTTATATTTTTGGATTACCTGGTTTGAGCAATCACAGATACAGATATCTTAGGGTTTGTGTTTTAATGCGGAAATTCGCACAAGAGTGTAATGCAACTCATTCAACTACTCTGCGTGGTACAACATTATGGAAATATATAGCAAAACATTGCATTCAATTGGATTTTAATAATACTGATATTAAGGATCTTGCTACATTTATGGGCCATGCGGATAAAATACACAGGGAACATTATAGACAATTACTAGTCAGCAGAGATATGCTTAAAATCTCTCAATATTTAGAAATTGTGCGAGAAGATATACGAGATTTAAGTACACAAGATACAAGCAGACAAGATTCACACAATAAATCTGTATCAGATTTAGAACTCGAAAAGCAAAATAATTCAGAAGAAAACATTAGTTTTAACGATGAAATAGGTAAGTAAAGTAATGTTTAAGTAGATATCTAGTAATAATAATATAAAAATACAATAATGAAAAAAATGTTATAGTATATATATATATATATATATGAATATAATATATATATTTACATTTATAGTGTTTATATATAATTTGATGTTTGTGCATAATTACTTCTAATTTATTATTTTTAAAATTTATAAATTATTGCTTTAGATATAATAATATCAAATGATACATCGAATCATATGGATTGCCAAAATCAGAAAGATAAAAATAGAAAACGGAAAAATGGGAAACAAAATAGTAAGTAGTTTTCTTATCTCTTTCCAGTTTTTTATTATACCAACATTATACACTCTTTTTATTTTTTGTCGAAATCCTTTTTATTAATTTAATAATTTATAAAAATGTATTTTCCATCAACTCAAACATTTTTTATATGGAAAATTCATGTATATAAATATATTTTGAATTATTCAGCTCTATTTAGTGTATATTTATCAGGACAGCCTTTGCCTTGAGAAAATCAGAAAGTGGCCACGATGCTAGAAATTGCTCTGAGATCTCGGACAGAGAAAGATTTAATAAAACACATTTAAACAATTTGTCTAATTGATCAACGCAATTGGTGAATTTTTTCCAAAATCTTGGAGCGATTTCTAATATTGTTACAAGACTTAAGAAAAGAATGGAAAAGAGTTAATTTTATTTAGTGATGCAACATACTGTATTTTGCGCATCACATAATAATTTACAATAAAATAAAACTAGAATATTTTGCATTAAAAAAAATTATATATTAATGTATAAAATTTAGATTTTAAAATAGATTTAACAATATATGAATAAATTAGAAAAATTATCCAAATCACAGTTTTAAGACTGTAAGAGAAAAATTAATATTCATAAATTATATTCAAAAATTAATTTATAAATTAGGGCTATAATTTTTTAAGCACTTAAATCATTTGTTTTCTTACAATTTTAAGATTGATTTTTATTTTGATTATTTATGCAAATATTGAAAATTTTTCTATACTATTTTATATTTCTATACTATTTTATTCATTTTTTAAATCTCTTCTGTCAGTTTAGTATTTGCGCTTATAGCGTATCTTTTTTTTTATACATATTTAGCTTGAGTAAAATTATGGTATAGATATAAATTTGACAAAGATGTAAAAAAAGGAAATGCAATAAAATGTTATATTAATCATTATTAAACATTATTAAATGTGGAATAAAAAAAATTTAATTAAAAAAATTTATGTGGAATTAATATAAAACTTCTTATGTTAAATTTTGATATGACAAATAGTACTTTTGCACATATATTTTTATAATATTTTAGTATTTCTTTATGGAGAAACAAAACGGATACGATGGACTGAAGAAGAAAAAGAAGCAGCACTTCAAGTATTCACAAAATATATGGAAACTCGAACATTGCCATCTTTAAGAGAGATTGAGAAGATAAGGAATAAATATAAAAGTCTTATTCATCGTTCATCTCCGCAGATCAAAACATGGTTGTATAATATGCAAAAAAAGCAACAATAATGATGTTTTAAAGTTTTAAGAATTTTAAGAAATGACTAATCATGTACCTGTCATTATATCTCATTTGTGATATAATGACATCATTTTTATATTTTTTTTCTCTCAATTTATAATTTTTTTTTCTCAATTTATAAATCGTCGAGCGTCTTCCATCTACACTAGAGACCTTATATCAGAGTCTGGACACGAAAGAAAAAACTTTTAATTGGTCCGTCGTTTGTGGCAACTCCCGCTCCAATTCAAACTTCGATAACCTTATAAATTCAGATAAGAGAAATGTATACATAAACTTTTTAGAATATTTTTGTATTTTTAATGAATATTATACATAGACTTACTATCATATCTTTGAGGTAATAAAATACTTTTTCTTTTATTATAAATTCTTAACCTCAATACAACAAATTTAGCAATTATTTTTGTTAATAGATTATGGCACTCTAAAATATCACATTTTAATTTTAATTACATTAAGGCTCCTGAGTAATCACCGTGGCCATATTGAATCGTGACGCATAAGCGAGAAATGACAAGAGGTCTGTTTTTTATTCCTGCACTCTCTGAACTGATACGGTGTAATAAGTTGAAGTGAAGTAAACATATGTTTATTTCACTTTAATTTATTGTACCGTGTGTACCAGTTCAGAGAGTGCAGGAATAAAAATCTCTCCTTTATAAAAGATGTTTACGTGTATCCACTGAAGTATAATAATACTGGAACGAGCGCGACCCTATGAATAAGTGTGATCCGAGAGAGAGCRTCYAAGGTGGTATCTTTAGCCTTCTCTAAGCTATACTACGCATGTGTGGTAAACGATAGTGGGGATCGTACAGTCTCGTTTTATAAAAGATGGTTACGTGTATCCAATAAACGTTACAAAGAAACTTTT
>JANQDE010000167.1:54845-83280 GCA_037157785.1 Cephalotes varians
TGTCTCTTTTTAGTACAATCTGGCCAAAAGTTTCTTTGTAACGTTTATTGGATACACGTAACCGTCTTTTATAAAACGAGACTGTACGATCCCCAATATCGTTTACCACACATGCGTAGTATAGCTTAGAGAAGGCTAAAGATACCACCTTGGACGCTTTCTCTCGGATCACACTTATTCATAGGGTCGCGCTCGTTCCAGTGTTATTACATTTCAGTGTTTTACCCTATGGCTTAGCTCTTTTTGAGCCAGCTCAGTGGATTAGATAAAGGTAAATGTATCGTTTATCTTTATCTAATCCACTGAGTTGACTCAAAAAGAGCTAAGCCATAGGGTAAAACGAATACAGCTTATATTTCAGTGGTGGGATCTGGTGCCAAAACTAAAGCCAGCGGCACACGATGCTTGTTTTCCTGCTGGATTGCTTGCTTTTAGTAAATTACTAGAAATTCTACCTTCTGTTTGGTGCAATTTTAGTAATTTATTAAAACGCAAGCAATCCAACAGAAAAACAAGCATCGTGTGCCGCTGGCTCAAGAAAAAGAAGACTGCTCTAGAGAAGAAGAAAAAGAATGTATCGGAACTATCTTCGCGTGATCGAATCTATTCAGTAGTGAAGAACATTGAAAAAAGAGGATTGTGAATTATATTCTTTTTCTTAAATTCTCAACGAAAATATTTAAAAATGCCGTGTGAGATGATAACTCTGCAACTTGGTCAATGCGGCAATCAAAGTAAATAGTCATATTTTATTTTGTCATAGATTGATACCGATCTTAATGTGACAAACATAAATTTTAAAAAGTAGTATAAATTAAATAACGGCACGCGCTGTGGTTTTCTTTAATTGTAG
This sequence comes from Cephalotes varians, assembly GCA_037157785.1. Lineage (NCBI taxonomy): Eukaryota > Metazoa > Arthropoda > Insecta > Hymenoptera > Formicidae > Cephalotes > Cephalotes varians. Next base: position 55,699 of record JANQDE010000167.1, read on the forward strand.
CAATTTTGTATAAAGTCAGAGTTTTGAGAAACTCAAACATTGTATTTTATATACAATATTGTAAAGACACTATATATATATATTGTTTATTTTTGTAGTTGGATTTGAATTTTGGAAAAGACTATGTGCAGAGCATGGAATTAGTCCAGAAGGTATTTTAGAAGATTACGCAACAGAGGGAATGGATAGAAAGGATGTTTTTTTTTATCAGTCAGATGATGAACATTATATACCACGAGCTGTATTATTAGATTTGGAACCAAGAGTAATTCACACTATTATGAATTCTCCATACTCAAAGGTAATATATATTATTATGTTTGTACATTTAACATTAGAAATTAATTTTTTTATTTCATTGTAAGCTGTATAATCCTGAAAATATCTATTTATCAAAACATGGTGGCGGTGCTGGAAATAACTGGGCATCTGGATATCATCAAGGTGAAAAATTACAAGAAGAAATTTTTGATATTTTGGATAGAGAAGCTGATGGTAGTGACAGCTTGGAAGTAACTATATTATTCTTATATTTTATCTCCAATAATATGTGATTCTAATATCTATAATCATATTCTTTGTTTAAATATAATTTTTCTTAAGAATCATGGAATTTGTGTAGGGTTTTGTTTTATGCCATTCTATAGCAGGAGGTACAGGTTCTGGTATGGGATCTTTTATGTTAGAATCTCTTGCTGATAGATTTCCCAAAAAATTAATCGAAACATACAGTGTTTTTCCAAATCAAGATGAAATAAGGTAAATATTTACAGAGGTATAGACGATACATGTTAAGAAATTCTCTATATAGTATGGAAATATATATATATATATATATGTGCTTTTTTCTTTCTGTTACAGTGATGTCGTAGTACAACCATATAATTCATTGTTAACTTTGAAAAGACTGACTCAGTGTGCAGATTGTGTGGTAGTCTTAGATAATACTGCTTTGAATAGAATTGCTTCAGACAGATTGCATATTCAGAATCCCAGCTTCACACAAATTAATAAGCTTGTTTCAACAATAATGTCTGTCAGTACAACCACTTTAAGATATCCTTCATATATGAACAATGATTTAGTTGGTTTGATTGCACCACTCATACCAACTCCTCGTTTACATTTTTTGATGACTGGATATACTCCACTTACCACCGATCAAGAGGTACGTGATGATTTAGAAGAGTAAAATTTAATAATTGCATATATTGAAAAAAACAGTCTTACTCACTCATATTTATGTATGTGTGTTCTTATCTTATAACTATATCTATAACCGATATTTTTATTCTATATTTAATGTAAAAAATAATTACTTAGTTTTGAATTTGATTTATTAATTATAATCATCATATATTCACAGATTATACAAATATGTATTGTTGACTGTTTTTTAATACATTTAGGTTTTCTTGATATTTAATTGATTCTTACTGATCTTGAGTTTCATTATTTTAATTCACAAAAATATTAAGATAAAGTTAATGAAAAGTGAATACATTATTATTTATTTCATATTTTATGTCGGAATAGAATAGGAAATATCTCATTTATTTTTTGATATTATTTTATATATAGTTAGTAGGAGAGCATCATCAATTCTTCTTTGAAAGAAAGTGAGTATATTAAAAATTAAAGTTATATATTAAAAGTGTATGTACTAAAATGCATTTACTTAATATGGCGTCTTACCATTATTATTGATTATATAGCTTGTCGTCGAGACATGCTTTCTATGAGATTTTTAGTCAAATCTCTGAATCTTACAAAAGTGTCAAGATAACTGTTTCAAAATAAATATTTGTTTTTTTCTTGAAGCTTCATTTTCACGATTACTATTTATTTACAATCGGATTTGCATCCAGAGATTGGAAAGATTAATTCATCGTGATGATATGATTTTTATATTTATGAAAATTCATGGAAAGCATAACAAGCTATAATCAGTAATAATGGTGATTGGTTGTCATATTAAGTAAATGCATCTTAGTGCATTTTAGTTTAGGTAATTTACTTTTAAAATATAATTTAATTTTTAATATATTCAATTTTTTCAGAAGATTACTGACAACACTTTTGATTTTATATTACTGATTTTATAACAATATTTAATAATTAATTCTTTTTTATATATATGTAAAATAAAAGATATGAATTTGGAAAGATATGGAGAAAAAAAAACAATATTTACTTCTAAAAAAAGTATTGATTACTCGCATCTATCAAAATTGTTGTCACTTTTATTGTAATGTTATCACTTTTCAATGATGCCGATTCTCTCGCTGCATTTACTTTAGTATAATAAAAAGTAAAAAATGACAAACTAAATAGCGCGCGAAAAACTAAATGTGAAGTGCGCATCTATGATATCTAGTTATTTAAAAATGTAATTGCACATCACAAATATTGATTGACATTTGCAACAAAAAATATAACGTCAGAGAAAATTAGATATATTTTTATTTTTTTCTATCTTCTTTTTTATCTTTAGAAAAGTTATATCTTTGCTGAGATTATTAGGATACAATTACATTTAATGCTTAAATATAACTCTTTGTAATATATATATATATATGTCTATATTCATAAAAATTATTTGGGAAACAGGGTGCATCTGTGAGAAAAACATCTGTTTTGGATGTGATGCGACGACTGCTACAACCGAAAAATATGATGGTGTCTACAGCATTAGATAGAAATGCATCTCATTGTTATATATCCATTTTAAATATAATTCAGGTAAAATTTTTATTTAAAAAATTAATTTATTCAATTTATTGTGTTTTCTTACATCAATTGATTTATTTCATTTTGTGCATATAAATACTAAAACAAAAAAATTTATAGTTTATATTTTCGTTAATGAATGATATATTCTATTCATATTTTATGTCAGAGTATGTTAGAATAAAATGTGAAATAGTCTCGTATTCAGTTTTAACATAAATATAGAACTTCAGAATAATTTAAAAAATTATGGCAAATTTTTTTGAAATGTATTTAATTGAAATGTACTTTCCGTTCTACTATAGTCATATAATCAAGTATTATAAAATCAAATCTGTGAAGTTAACAAGACATTCTACTAATATAAAAAAGAACAATAAAAATAAAAAAAGTTCTGTTTTTTATACTAAAAAACCAAAAAAAATGAAAAAATGCGAATCTAGGGTGACACCTCCTCTAAAGTATGAAAAGATAATAAAATTACCACTTTTGACAGTTCCTGTCAGTAAGTACTATTCAAATTCCATCATTGAGTGCAATTTGAAAACAAAATTTTAAAAATTATCAATTTTTTATACATTTCGAATATAAAACATAGTATGAGCACACTTGGAGACAAAGTATTGTATTGCAAAGTTAGCACAATTTTTTTTTAATAAAAAAATATGGACTTTTTATTTTTATAAGAAACTGTAGAACTATGAAAAGAGAGAGGAATACTACTGGGAATTGTAATTATTTTTTTTATATTAATAAAATATGCTAACTTTACAGATTTAATAAGATATTATTGCAGTCTATATTATTTTCCTATTTATAAATATACGTGCGCACGCACGCATACACGCAACCATGCACACGCGCGTGCGCGCGCACGCGCGCGCGCACACACACACACACACACACACATATCTATCCACATTTCTTGTAATCTTATATAAATGGCTGTAGTTTTACACTTAATATAAATAACTTATATTTTGACACATATTTAATAATTTCTCAATAATATAAAGTATTATCATTTTTCATTTGTCTAGATAGATTTATGTCAAAAATTAAAAGAAAAGATTTTCATATAATAACTTTGCAAATTATTATGTATATAGTTATACATATACAATAATACATAAAAAATAATCTTTAATATTAAAAATAACAAAATTGATGTAGTTTTTATAAATTGTTATATAATATATATGCTCAAAAATACAAATATTTTTTGTAATTGTTAAATAATTTAGCAGTAAAAGAATTAAAAGATTAAATGATTAAAAAAAGATTGTGTGTGTGTGTGTGTGTGTGTGTGCACGCGCGCGCGTGTAAGTTAAAAATATACAACAAATTAATAATATATTTTTAATAGGGTGAGGTAGATCCAACACAAGTGCACAAATCTTTACAAAGAATTAGAGAGCGGAAACTTACGCAGTTCATTCCTTGGGGTCCTGCTAGTATACAAGTAGCTCTTTCAAGGAAATCTCCTTATATACAAAGTACACATCGTGTTTCTGGTTTGATGTTAGCTAATCATACTAATATATCATCCGTAAGTAGTGGTGATATTAAATTATCAAAAATTATATCACAATACATAGCGATATTTAAATTTAAATATTGATAAATTTATTTTAGCTATTTGATAGAGCCTTACAACAATATGACAAGTTGCGTAAACGCGAAGCATTTTTGGAACAATTTCGCAAAGAAAAAATGTTCGAGGATAATCTTGATGAGTTGGACAATTCACGTGAGGTTGTAGAATATTTAGTAAAAGAGTATCAGGCTGCAACTCGAGTTGATTATCTTAGTTGGAATCCAAATAAGGCAGATACATAAATAGTTAATGAATATGTAAATGATCAAATCCTTGTAGCATTCTAGTTTTCATTCTTTTATATTTATTTATGATTGACAGAACATTTTGTAAAATGCCATAATATTCATTCTTATAAAAAAATATTTGTTGATATAATAGAAATGTGGTTCTTAAATTTCTAAAATTATGGAATTTCTATTTGAGATAGTAACGAAACTAATTTACAAGTTTTATTTAACTAATAAATACACATCTTTTGTATTCTTTATTAGTTATTTATTCGCCTGAATTTCTATATTATATTCTATTCTATATTATAAATTTATTTCTTTTCTTATTTGTGTATGTGACTGGGGGGAAAAACAGCAATCGTAATAAAACCTGTATGGCCAGGTAATGAACGAGCGTGAGTAACTGTAAGAAGTTTCTCCTCTTGTTTTTCTTTTCCATTCTTGTGTATAATATCCTCATTTGCATGCTATAATTAAAATTTCCCATTTTTATGTTGTTCGAGTTATTCTTTGAAATCCGTTTTTTTAATGTCTTAAAATTCTATCTATTAAAAATCTTATACAAGAAAATATATTAAAAGATTTTATAAAGCTAAATCCTCTATTTTGTACATTTCACTATTCTATCAAATTTAATTATAGTATTTACTAATTTTAGATGATCTATTGAGTTAAATATAATTATTTAATTTTTTATTTGTCTCATATGCAATTGAAGATTTTTAACAAATAATAATAAAAAAATACCAACCTTATATTTCAAACATTTCAAATCTAATACTGGCAAGGATCTGTATTGAATGTTCATTTCTCTTTGTAGACATTCATATGTATGTAATTCTATAAATCCTTTACAAATCAGTTTTATGCAAGTACGTTGAACTTGTTCAATACAAGGAGAAAAAAAACAAAGTTTTCCACCTATTAGACAAAAATTATTATATATCATGCATTATTACAATAATGAATAGAATAATGAATGTAAAGCCCTGCATACAATATAGGAATAAGAATAAATATTAGATTGTGTTGTGACAACACGAAGTCTAAAAATCAGGACTAAAATAAACTTTACATCGTCTTTTAGACATCATTTAAATCTGTGGCACATGCGTTTCCTTGCTAGATTGCTTGCATTTTAGTAAATTATTAGAAATTCTATGTTCTATGTAGTGTAATTTTAGTAATTTACTAAAACGCAAACAATCCAGCAGGAAAATAAGCATTGTGTTCAGAGGCTATAATCTCTTACCGAGAGTTGTCTAAAAGACGTCATAAAAACATCTAAAATCTTGATTTTAGGCTTGTGTTGTCCATAATACTTAATATTTATTTTTATTCTTCTACTGCAAGGCTTTTTACACAATTCTATGCAATATATGTATCATATCTTTACATATGCTTCTATATTAATATTTGTTCCAATTATAACTTTGTATAGATATTAAAATATTTATCTTAAGAAAGTATTTACTTATTATCAATCAAAATTTTTTATAAGAGGTCAAATTAAAAAAATCTTACCTGTTCTTTTTAAAGCAACAGTAGCATGTTCTACAGCTAACCATGGATGTGGAAGATCTAGAAACACTGCATCAATTTTATGTTTTAATTCTTCTCCAAATCCTTCTAAGCAAACATCCCTTTCTTTCAAAGTTACAAAATCATTTAAACCATGTTTTTTAAATTCTGTACTAGCGATAGATACACGTTGTTCATGAAAATCGAAGGTATACAAATGACCGCTTGGACGTATTGCTCGAATTAATGAGTGAGATAAAGAGCCACTACCAGTACCTAAAATAGATTATGAATAATAAAGTTTGCTTCTTTCAATGAATATCGTGGACGTACCTGTTTCAATAATTATACTTCCTGGCCTAAGTTCCATTAAATGTATAATGAGACTTATATCTGGACTATAAATAATCTGAGTTCTATGAGGCAGTATCAGCGTCCAAAGCTCTGGTGTTGGCTGTAATACGTATGCCCAGCCTCGAGTCAACTCGACTTTTGAACCATATTTTTGTCCGATGAGTGATATGACTCTTAATGCACCATATGTAGTATTAAATATATTATCTATGATTTTGCCTTTTTTATTAGAGATTTTTGCTTTTACTTCCAGAGAATGCATATTATTTGGATTTAAATATAAAATAACAGTATCTCCAACTTCTATCACTTCTTTAGTTGTCTTGAAACTCATTTTTCTCACTAAATTTGAATTGTATTTTGCGTATTAATATTTTAGTTTAATTATTCGATAAATGTTTAAAATATCCTGCTCACCTTAAATTTTGATAAAAGTACAATCGATGCGTTTTTGCGTAAAAATAAAAGTATATAGCGTCTTCGTGAACGCACCCCTAATGGTGCGGCCAGATTATGCGCGATTCATGGTGATTCGCGTCCTTTGATTTCGTCAAAAAAACCGCTTCACTAGCGAATTGACACGAATATTAAACAACGAGCGCAAATTCGACGAATACATCTATTTGCATTGTTTGCAAATCTTAGCACGTGCTCGGAGTACATATGTTTATTTCACTTTAATTTATTGCACCGTGTGCACCAGTTCAGAGAGTGCAGGAATAAAAAACAGACCTTTATACCGAACTGAGTGCGGATCATGGACATAAGGTCTGTTTTTTATTCCTGCACTCTCTGAACTGGTACACACGGTGCAATAAGTTGAAGTGAAATAAACATATGTTTACTTCACTTCAACTTATTGCATCGTGTGTACCAGTTCAGAGAGTGCAGGTATAAAAAACAGACCTATAGTATGAATAGACGGACATTGGCTCGTTTTTCTACAGGAAAACGCATATATGTAATACTCCTATATGGATAATTGAGATTTTCTATAAGATGTGCTGTTCTCACAGAGAAAGATGGAAGATGAGCGGTTATTGGCTCTCTAAGAAAGAGTGGGGAAAGTGTGCAATAATCATTAATACGCAAGCGCGGCGGCAAAATTTAAAAAAATGCATTCATGTAGTCTTCATGTGATTTTGAAAAAGATTTTTTCCAAGAATTAATTTTGTATCACCTCAAACTTACAACTTTTATCTGAAACGTTTTTTTCTATCTTCCATATTTCGAAATATTTGATTCCATTATGTTTGAAATTTTTCATCTTATTGTATTCTTTGTATTATTTGCTTATATACTGTTATATACTCCCATTTTAAACAGTCCGCAACAGCCAAATATCTTGAAAATTGAGCCCGACAAACAAAATATCAGATAAAAGTTGTATAGTTTAAACAAATAGATAAAATCAATTTTGAAAAAATCGATTTTCAAGGTTACATAATCATCGCCATTTTTTAAATAAAAAATTTTGATTTTTTAAATAAAATTTTTCTAGTTATTCTACTTATAAAAGTATTAAAGTTATTAAAAAATTATAATTTACAAGATATTTTATATTTTATTCTGACATATTTTGATATAAAACATAAAATACCTGATATAAACTCTATTATTCTTTTGATAATCATACATTAAATGTAATTAACTTTTATATGCAGAATAATTAAAAGAATCGTGTAAAAATATATAATATAATTCTATTTTAAAAAATGATGACTTTTATATGATCTTAAAAAGTCAATTTTTTTTAAATTGATTTTATTATTTAATCTTCTTCAGACCAACTTGCATCTGAAACATTTTTGCCTGTCGGATTTAGTTTCCGAGATATTCGACTTCAACTTGACATAGATAATTAGATTCTTATTTAAACTTATTTTTACATTTTTTTCAATACGATCACCGCTTGTTTATACTGACAAAAGTACAATATCGATTAAAACATAGAAAAAAAATCCAGAATATTCAGTCAGCGATTCAATAGAATTTTTTTGAAATTTTGTAAAAAACAATCTATCGGTTAAAATCAATCGAGTTATATGTATAAGCAATAGACACATTTCAAAGTATCGTACATTTATTTTGGTGGAATTTTCTTAATGCGCATCTAGAGTACATACACATACTCACGTACACACATACATACGTTAACATCTAAAGACGAAAATAAAATAAAAATTAATGGAGTTGAACTAAATAGAAACATATATACGAATATATCAACATAAGTTTTTTGCATTGATATTAATATTATATTATATAGCACACGTCTCTATAGCGTACAATGTGTAACCTACAACTAAACAATTACAACATGATAATAAAAACTTACGTAATGAGAATTATCGTGACTTAATGTATCTTGTAATATTAATATATGTACATCATATGAAATACATATAACGTCGTTGTCGAAATTATACGATATATCAATGTAGTCAAAACAGACGTGATTCTTTGTGCTTGTTTTTTCAAATTCTATTAGATATAAAGAGCCCTTTTCACCAAGCACAAAGATACGCTACCTTCGAACACTACATTCTTTGGAACATTCTAAAATTGAATTAGACGGCATTGTCGTGAAAATTACTTTAATACTTTGCTCACTGATAATATATGCTTATCGTTCCTTTTTCTTTCTCTCTTTGAAGATATTAAACGCTGGCGTGACTTAGATTCTCATATGAGCTATCACCGACGAATATCATTGAAATCTTGTAATATTCAATTACTAATAGGCATTTATATATTTATAATGATATCGATAATGATGCGTGTATGATACTATATTACTGTACTTTGATCGAATAACTTTTACAACATGAACTTTTCATACATATTTTTATTAATTATCATTCATATCATATTTATAGTTGTAATTCTCAATAGCCAAGTAACACTCCTTGGATCGCCTTTAATCGTTCGCGAATAGATCATCATGATCAAAAGAAAGGAAAACAAAAATAAGATATGAAAGAATAAAATAACTCTTTTTTTTAATGAATTTTTCCAAACAGTTCAACCATTTAAGAAGTGAAGAARTACTGAGAAATATGTAAAATTTCAAAATTACATTCAATCGGAAATCATCTATCTATAATAACATTCATAATAATAATTTCTCTTTTTCGATATTCTTAATATCTGTACTCGACATTATTGTCAATCTGATAACCTGTGTCTACATTTCGCTTTTATATATGATGCTAATGCATAATAATGCAAATTTGCAATATCATTATAAGATGCGAAACTTTGTCGTGTAATTTAACAAGGATATCAACAAAAACGATATCATTATCGAATTAAATAGCATATCGAATTACCAAAGTTTAAATGTTTTCCGATTTTCCCTGTTTACTCAATTCGAGAGCGAGAGCTAGTTCGGCGTCTTCCTTCTCTTTACGTCTAAGCCTCTCTTCTTCCGCTTTTATACTCTGCTTTTCTGCCCATGCCAGTTGCTCCTCCTCCGATAAATTAGTTATGTTATTACCATTCCACATCTTGCCGAAATTGTTGGTGAGTTTTTCATTATAAGTAATATTAGACTTTAAAGTGTGCATTACGTTCAAGTCATTACGCTCGTGTCTCGCGGCGGTCTTTGCGTCTTTAGTCGAAAACGCTTCATCAAGATTGACCGTTCTCACCTTGACCCTCTCGTTAGTAAACGCTTTAAAAAAATCAGTCTCAATATCCCGAATGTTTTTGTTATCGGCGGAAAACGCTTTCCCAAAATCGACGTCGAACTTGCTTGCGCTGCTCGTGTCGTTTGTATTGTTTCTCTCGGCTTTCGCTTTACTGAGCGGAAAGGTATTGGAGAAATTATTATCGAAAACTTTAACAGGAATGTTATTCGAGAACGTAGAAATCGAAAGCTTCTCGAAGCCGAAAGGATCCGTTTTGTCCATCCCTCTGTTCTTGTTTGCGTTCAAGTCCTCCGTCTCGTCGGCGAACGGATCCGTTATATTGAAAGGGTCTTCGTAACGATAATCTCGGAAAGGATCCTCCGTAAAGTCCGACAGCTTTGGTTGCGTCATTGTTACGTGGATTTTACTGGTCATTCTTGCTGGAGCCGTTCGATTAGACACCGTTGGTTCTGGCTGAAGCAGGTTTTTGTCACTGGTCAGTTTTGTTTTACTGAAAAGGTAGAAGAAAATAACGCGGATACCGCCAAATCCTCCGGCTGCTAGCTGGTCCCAGGCTGCTATTCTTACTACGTCACAAAGTTGTCAAAAGTGCTGTAATTTTGTAATATTCGAATCGCGTCTCGAGAAGAAACTATTAAGACAAGAAACCTTGCATATCCATTTTAATGGATAATTTTCTATCAAGAGATTATAGAACTGTAGAAATTTCAGAAAATCGAAAATTTTTTTTTTAATTTTCCATTAATTTGAAAATAAAAAAATGTATATGATATAAATTAGTAGTTGTAAGTAAATCATTAAAATTACAAAATTTACATCCCAAAACATAAAATGCATTTTTCTCATACTTTGTCAAATTTTTGAAAACGATGACCATAATAATTCAAACATAATTTTTAATCAAATATTTTCAAGTCAAAGTAATATTTTTAGTAAGCTATCGAAGGTAATATAATCGATTCACGAAGGTTTTTATTTTCTCTTAATTTTTTTCTCAAATTATAACAAAAAAAGAGAACTTTTTCAAGAAAATGCAAAACGATTCTCATGTAAATATGATTAGTCTTATAAAAAATAAATTTTTTAAAATTTCCTTCATAAACCGAAAATATAAAACCGACAAGTGTAAAGTTAAAAAAAATCTACTTTTTATTTCAAATAATTTATCGAAGCTAAAATCTCTTGGTCACCATGCTGGCGCGCACGGATTGCAATAATTATTTAAAACGCCATTATTTAGTAGTTTTGTTATAATTTTGCATCTTATTATTAAAAATGTTTTTCCAACAAAAAACATTCGTCTTTTTAAATAAAAATTTTATATGTTGAAAAATATCATATTTTTCGATTTTACACTTTTATAATCTTTTAACGCGATTCGAATAAATCAATAATAATCAAAATATATTCATGCAACAATATCAAATAAAATTAAAATGACCTAAAAAAAAGATAGTGAACATTAATTTGCAGACGATATGCTCCAGTATAGCTCAACAGTAGAAAAACTGAAAAAAATTGTGCAGCTTCTACCTAAATACAAAACAAAATTAAATACATAATTAGTACGTGCTTTGATTCATAAAACAAGAACATTTACAATATTCAAAAATTGTATATCTTCAACAGTTACGACCTTATAAAATATTTTATAAAATATTAAATATTATAGTTGCGTGTGTGTGCATATATGTGCGTGCATATACATGTATAATAAACAAGTATATGTATAAAGACAACTGGTAAAATGTTAAATTTTATTTTACTAAAATATTTTAGCAAAAAACTTTATACAAAAATTATTCGATTTTGAGAAATAAAAAAATAACATTTACATGATGTTAGGTGTTATTGTCAAAGGTCACATCAAATTTTTTTAAAATTAGAAATTCCTATTTTTATTGCATATTTTCGCAATTAATATTGAAATGTTTTCAAAATAAAAATACCTCAAAAACGTAAAAACTTTTTTTATGAAGAACTTTTTGAATTATGAGTCATAGAAGTCATTATGTCATCGGCGTTCACATTATCTAAAATATGCAATATAAAATTTGCACAATTTGGATTTTTGGACTCTTTTTTTCTTCCTGTCTCTATCTCGTCCTTCTCTTCTTTTCTATTTACGCGTTTGATATAAAGTAAACTATTTCTCGTGCATTTTTGCGCGCGCGCGCGCGCGTGTGTGTATGTGTGTGTGTGCACACAATTATTATTCTTGTTGCATATTATTAATTTAAATTAATAATTTAAATATAAATTAATTTAATGCAAAACATTGACCTTTTTCTTTCTAAACATTTTTGCAACCTACACAAAAAAAAATCAAACTACAATTATACTTTTGTAATATCAAGATTTGTCATTGTAGAATCCTATTTTTCATATACTGCTTCATCATGTAGAAATAGTTACCATATGATTTTTAACATGTATCTTCATAAAAAATAATCTATTAGTGACAAGTTTGTAAATAGAGATTCTTCATTTTTCTTTCTTATTCTGTCATTATTCTATCTATTAAGAAAAATATTCATTTTTTGATAGGAAACTGTTATTATAAGGTGACTATTATTATAAGTAGCTATTATTATAAAGCTTTTCAAAAAAATTATGTAGTTGCATATTATAAATTGCATAATTTTTTCAAAAGCAACTGTGTTTTCTTTACCAATTGATTCGTTTCATTATTCTGTACATAAAAGTATTGAGATACAGTTATCAAAAAATAGGTTACGAGATATTTTACATTTTGTATAAAAATGTATGAACTTTTTCACAACTCATATCTCAAAGAGTACTTAATAAAAAAAAATGTTATTGTAGTGTTTTAAAAAGCTCTCAAGATCAGCTACAAGAATATGCAAAAGAATAAAAATGTAAAAAATAGAGGTTTTCATTTTAATCAATCAAAAAAATCGATGACTTGACCTTAACTTGATCTTGGCAACCATCATCCAAAATCAAACTGATAACCCAAAATCAAACTGATCAACAAAGATATGCTGGTGTTTTCTTTACACTAATTGATCTCATTATTTGGTGCATAAATATATTAACACTTTGACTGCCACGTTGGTCATATATGACCGGTCGCGGTTTCTTCTGTGACGCAACGGTGGTCACTAGTGACCATAACATCTGAACTTCTTACAATTGTAGCAATTGAATAAAAATTGACAGTTGAATATAACCGCTTATTAGAACATACTTTGAAATAAAAAGTGCAAATAAACAATCAAAAAATAAAAAAAAATCTTTTGATAATCTTTTGATTGCCCACGGTGGTCACCCGTGACTACCGATAACATAAGCGGCCGTGGCGTCCCGAGCGAAACATATGATTTCGGCGTGGCAGTCAAAGTGTTAAGATACATTTGTCAAAAAATAGTTTACGAGAAATAGTTTACTTTATATCAAACTTTTATATCCAGAATAAATAAAGAAATCATATTATGTCAAAATATAACAAAAAAGCTAAAAAAACTGCTCGACATATAAAGAATGATTCCATCTCTTAAAACTGTTTTTTAGCCCCAATTGATAATTTATTATATAATAAATAAATTTATTTATTACTTCACCTACATGTATGTAAAATTTCATTAAAATCAAAATTTGATACTTTGCGAGATTTCTTTGTAATTGACTTGCTGGCAGTTGAACAAGAACGATAAAAAAAAATACTAGACTGATATTGGAAGATGAACTCAATGGCAAAAAAAGCATATTAATAATGCATGTTATCTAATGCGATACATTTAGGCTTTGCAGGAAAATTATTTCCTTGTATAAAAACTTAAAACAAACTGATTTTGTAATAGAGATCTTAGACAGTTAATAATATTGTCAATACCAACAAATATTTTAGAGAATATCTCCTACTACAAAACAATACTGATGCTCAAGAAATCCGGATCACAGATGATATTCTATGATCCATTTATATTAATTACACATGATCAATATTAGTTAGTATTTATAATACTGACAGTATTGTCGACCGTATAAGGTTTCTATAAATTGTCCCCAATTTTAACAGGGTTGTCACAGAAAATCAATTTTGAAATTCCCTGACGTTTCCAGGTTTTCCAGACAATAGTGAAGAATTTTCCATGACTATATGTAATCTTAAATTTTAACGTTTAAAAGTAGATTGCAGAAAAGGTAACTTAAACTATGATTTTTACTTAAATTTTCATTTGCTTCTGTTTGTCCTTCTTTTTTTGTTTCTTCGAGAGCTTCTTTGTATAATGATCTTGCATTTCGTACTTTGAGAACCATTTGCTTATCAATTATTACATTATTTAAACCACCTAATGTTTGTATTGCATCATAAATTTGTCTCTGAGCAATTAAAGATTTAGCAAGCTGGTTCTCAACAATAACTTCTTTATTGATAGAAAATAGGTGATAGCCAATAAATAATTTATGCTTGGTTTCTATGTATACGTTGCCATACGTTAACGCGCGCGTTTGAAAAAAGAATCTGATTGGGGTAACCTGTAGAAACGCGCGTCAACACATGCATGGAAAAATTAATTACTCTTTAGAATAAGAAATTAAGTACTCTTTAGAATAAGAACATTTTAAGGAAATTGAGCAAAGTTCAAAATTCCAGACTCTTTTATATTTTTCCCTGCCTCTTCCAGGTTTTCCCTGACTATTTCAAAATTCCCTGACTTTTCCAGGTTTTCCAGGTTTTCTAGACTTGTGGCAACCCTGTTTAACTATAAATTCTAAACATTATACTATGTAAAATTTAAAAGAATTAAAAATGTTTTATTATGTATTGTTTCAAGGTAAAGTTATTTTTTTTAATGATAACGCATACACATGCATACTCGTACAGGTGTAAATCCAATTTATGTAGCTTTTATACGTGGCATATTTTAGATAATGCAAATGCCAACAATGTCGTAACTCCCATGATTCAACTCTTCATAAAAAGGAAGATCTTCATAAAAAAATATTTAATTATAACGTTCGAAAATTCCAGTATTTAATTATATCCTAATGTTAGATAGAAGAATACACGATATCCCAAAAATTTCCAAACTTTTTTTGTACGAATATTAGTGACGTCTATATAAATAAAGTTGCACTATTTTGATGTTTCGTTCTCAAATTCTATAAGTTAAATTAAGGTCTCTAACAGTTGTTTTACCATAAATCGATAATACCTTTGACACTCATTGAGAAATCACGATGAAGCAAAAAGCAAATATCATAAATTTCTCCTAGTTCTTAATCATTCCCTATATTAATCAAATATAGCACTCTGTAACTATTTTTTATTCCCGAAACTAAAAATGAAACTGAAGGGAAAGCGATATTTTGGACAACCAGAAGACTTCGACCATCTCAAAGAAAACTTTCAGTAAAGTTTTCTAAAATTATACCGTTGTAAACATTCTACGGAAGAGATGTATTTCGGAAGGAATAATTATAAATAAAAATTTTATAAATAAATTTTTATTTATAATTATTACCTTATAGAGTGGGTTTTAATGAAAGTTCGGAAACTACACATCGTGTATGCAATAAAAAAAGTTCTTATTTTTTTAATTTAAGATTGTTCTTGATAAGGTTTCATAATCTGATCTTCTCAAACAATTTTTCGTTCAAAAATTTTTTTGTTAAAATACTTAGTTTAAGAAAAAAATGGATTTAATATTTTAGCTGCTTTTGTATGTGCATTATAAATTTTTTGTTGTATTGTATGTATATAGTTCCATTTTAAATGTTGTAGACAGATATTTCGGAAATTAAGGGAAATAAAGTATTTCGAACAAAAGTAAGATCTGAAGAGGGACAAATAATGGTAAAATCAATTTTCGAAAAAATTAATTTTTCAAGGTTATATAAAGATCATCGTCATTTTTTTTTTAATGTCATACCTCACACAATTTTCGAGATATTCGCCCGTGTCATTTAAAATGGGACATCCTATGTCCCATTGTATACGCACGCACGTACACACACGACGCATGCGTACATACATATGTGTATATATAATGTAATGCTAAGCCTTCAAATTGTTGCTTATAATTTTTATTTCTTTTGTATTTATGGATCTATTAAGAAAAGTCCAATTTTACTCAAAAATAAAAATTAAAATGTGTTTATAATAAGCGCATGCTAGCATACATCATATAGTCGGACTTCCATAAAATATCGGGACTGATCAACCTCTATAAAAATAACTTCTCTTTCAATTTTAACTTTAAAGTAACTTTTTCATAATGGTACTTGCGCAAATAAAATTCTATGGATGGATACATAATCTTAAAAGCTGTTTTTCACACATGTGCATGTGCCATCGATAATGACAGGAAGTCAGCGCAAAAAGAAGAATTACTATATGAAATTTATGAAATTATTTTCACGAGATTATCATAAATAGAAATTATTTTTACGGATGTGCGACTCTGTTTCTAACTAAATCTAAAATAATCAATTTCACAGATATAAAATATTTATGAATTATAAAAAAAAGTCATCTATTAACATATGAAATACACAACATATGAAATAGTTATTAATATTCAGTATCTTCAAATTATAAAAACATAAAATATTGCTAATTATGATCGAAACATTTCATTAATGTAAAGTGTAACTACTTATAATATAAATGAAGATAAAAGGATTTATCTATAAAATGACCTTGATCTTGACATATATTATCAAGGTCATAATTCTAAACATTCAAAAAATTTTAGGCCGTTGGTCCTTGTTTATTAAAATGTTATCAACAAAATGTTTAAGATATGAGAGCTTGTGTTAAAGAATAATTTATAAATATGTAAATGTGCGTTGTAAAGTACATGCATGGACGCAGTGGGTTTCGCCTCCTCTATGGGACATTATCATAAAAAAAATAGACAAATAGATTTGGGTTGGATTCTCGTTTTTGGATTTGCAACTTTCCACGCGAATAGAGCCTTCATGTAGGGGAGGACGGAACTCATTGCATCCACGCATATACTTTATAACGCAAAGCAAGATTCAACATTTGCAAATTATTCTTTATCATTGATATAAGCTATATCTCTTAAGTTTTTTGTTAATAATTTTTTAATAAACTACGACCGACTTGTGAATATTGTTCAAAATCATGACCTTGACAACATATATCAAGATCAAGCGAATCTCCTAATGAAAATGAATCTTCTTATCTTCATCTTTATCATAAAATTTCTTAAAAAGGAGAAATTTTATAATTTAGAAAACAAATTTTTATCCATGTATCTTTTCTAATGTGTTTAACAGAAATAAAGTGTTTTTCTTATTTTAAATGTGATACACAAAATTTAAATATAAAATTAAAACAACAATAAAAAATAGAGAAAGTATCAATAAATAATACTGTTAAATTAATACATTATTTAAATTTCAAATTATAAAAATAAAGCTATTAAAATTGTCACATATTAAGGAGATCCTAAAGTGAAGCAAATTACCAACATTTTAAGAAATCTTTTAAAAAATTGGCTTTACAGAATTGCAAAATTACGCACAAAAATGAAGAAGATAATTGTTTTTATATCAAAATCGACTTTATATAAAAAATGAAAAAAAAATATATATATATATCTGATTTTTGGCACGTAGAGCTGTCACCTGATCACAATATTTGCTTAATACAAGAATTCTACAGAATTCTATATTAAATGTACAAAATGTGATAATTGCCTTCTAGAGACAACATGCATAAACAATATCGTGCAATCAGAATCAAGGTTCTAAAAAGTCTAAAAAAAATTTTCTTGATCAAAATTTTATAAATATATTATAAATACAAATGTGGATTGGAAAGAAGAGCATTATGTATGATAGTAGGTGCCGGATCTTGCGAAAGATAACGCTGCAATATGTTGAATAAAGACAGATGTACGTGTTTGAGTGAGACAGAACAATAATCGTATAAGAAATTAAATTAAAGATATCACTATTACTGATATTTTTAATTTGGAATTAAAAAGTCTGTATTATCGATATCATCGAAGTTCGGTCTTTGTTTATTTAGGATCCCCTTAATACTGGATAAATCCTTATTTAAAATCTATAATTCCATTGTTGAAAACACATTTGCAAATTATAATCAATCAATAGATATGTTTCTTTATGTAACTTTACAAATATGTTTTACAATATTCATATATATAAGACCTATGTAAAGTTTAACAGCTTAATATCCTGAAAATTACATGATCTAATCATTCTAAAATCGTTCTTTTTCATTTTTACAATAAACCAATGTTTACATGGTCAAGCATTCAATAAATAAATTACACAATAATATTTTGTTTCACTTTTATCTTCAATTAATTCATAATCAAATCTCACTCCAAATTCTAAACGCTTGTTTGAAAGAATGATTTTAAGAAAATAATATGCGTTTTATACAAAATTTGCTTTTCTCTAATGTTCTAGATGGAAATAATTGATTTTTACATAAGTTATGTAAGATAATTACATAAGTAATTTAAAATTTAAGAGTTTTAAAATTCCAATTCTATTATAGGGATTATAGTCTATTTATCAATAGGAGTCAAGTTTTTTAACACAAATTTAAAAGCCTCTAAATGAGGCTTTTAAAATGAATGAGTTTCTACAAAACTCGAGAACGACAAAATTATTATTTTCAAAATATTAAATTGTTAAACCTTAGAAAGATCATTCTATATGTATAAGGTATCTCGGAAAAAAATGCTTATATATGCCCAGATAATATCGTATTTGAAATAATAACTTGAAAATGATAGATATCTGAAAAATATTAATAAAACAATAAATTGCTTGATTTGAGGGATATATTTAGATATATTATATCTTTCTTCTCTTTATACAAATTTTTAAAATTTAAAAAAAAAATCACTTTTGTTAAACAAAATCAATATTTTATTTTACCTGCGATTTTGATCATTCATAAAAATATTGAAATAAAATAATCGAAAAATTAATTCACAAAATATTTTTATGTTTTATCCTAATTATATTATAATATAAAAACAAAATATCTCTATTCACTCGAATTATCTAAAGTATTTTTTTTATTTTTGAACGAGTAATATTAATATTTTTATAGAATAAAATAGTAAAAATCGATAACAACTTTATTCTTTGCATATAGATAGGCAATATATCCTCAATGTACAATTGCAATTTAGATGTTTTTTTTAAATTAATTCTTTCTATTATTCTATGTACAAAAACATTAATAAATAAATCATTGAAAAGTAAATGTGACCTAAGATATTTCATTTCTTATCTATCAGAATATATAAAATATGAAATAATTTATAAAATATTCTTTCAAATATTCGATCTTATCATTATTATGCAGTATGATAAAAAGACCGGATTAAAGCAATAAAAAAATATTTTATTAAATAAATAAGTGCACTTTAAACTTTAAAAGTGACTCCATATAGGACAAAAATATATTATCTATAAATGATCGAATTTAATTGCAATTTTTGACCTGATTTTTTGACATCTATTGTTTCTCTCTTCCCATTCTGGCTACTCGCATCTTAATAAAGAATCACTTGTCGCGCATAATTGAAGAAGTCAATCTCATTAAACTGATTTAAAAAATCCAATTTTTTAATATTTTTAAAACTTTGGTATAGAGTATGTGTCATTAAAACTATTTTCAACAATTCCAAATATTTAAAAAGTTATGCGACCTATTCGCGCGCAGATAGAAAATGAGACGGCACAAAGCCGAGCGCATTTATCAGGCAATTATATCTCTTCCTTTCAGCAACAATTAAGATTTTATTTTATCAACCCTATCATAATTTACTTGAAAAATGTTTGTGAAATTTTATGCAAAACCAGAACAAAAGTTTTAACTAATTGGCAAATGACATATTTATAATGGCCAGAGAATTGTCGAGCAGCTTTAACGGCTGCGGGAATTTATAATGAAGGATATTATGTCATGCTTAAAATAATGTTAATGAAAGTAAAAATTGATTCGTAAACTCAGGCATTCACTTAAATGAAAGATAACAAGTGAATCAGTACAGCAGAAAGATGGAAACGTCGAAAGAAGCAAGAACAGCTCGTAGAGAAAAAAGTGACATTACATGAATTCTACGAAGAAATAAAAGGCTTATTACATAATCCCGGAATAATTAAGCAATAGTATAAATAATCTATTGTTAAACATATGAAAAAGCATTGTAAAATTTTAAAGCCGTTTTTTTCAAAACAACGTTTTTCAAATCGCGAGAAAATTTTTTCAATTTAAGAACAATTTGATGAATTTATTTCAAATTTTACATACTTATTTCTCATATATTTGTCTAGTTACACAATGGTTAATATGTAGGCATTTTTTAACTCCTTTTTTAATTAAAAACGTTTTAAAAAGGGTAGAAAAACAAGATCTTAATTTCATTTGGTTGCCATTTTGTCAGTTTTTCATATTTTTTTTCAAAGTAGTACAAAAACTAGATATATTCATAATAATTACAAACCTTTGTTGCGAAACTCAAATATCTTTATTACAAAACCCTACAAAATTTCCCGCAATTTCCATTATTCCGTGTTATGGAAGCGCCATATTCAATGAGACCATAGAAGAGAAAAAAGAGGATTTTATCGGAATACTGTTCACCAGAAGCTCTAATCACAGTGAACCAATCCTGAAGATAAGATCGTGACAACAATAGAGGATACGCGACTACAATATTAATGCATGTGTAGACATCTATTCACATCAGGAAGAATTTTTGTACCGAATATATTAGCCTCTCAATCAAAGCCAAATATTGTCTACAAGATATAAAACAAATTTTATGTTGATAAAGATTAAGTTTTGGGATGTGTGATACAAGCTCACAGACTAACATTCATTGATATAAACGTTTAATATTGCTGTACATAATCCATTTTTCATCACAAGTTGATAAGTCGATCCAAAAAAGGGTCAGTATTATGGCGTAAAATCAGTCATGAGCACATTTTTAAATCTCTGTAGTTTGTTGTCCGCAATGAAAAAATGTGGGATCTACTTGCTGAGTTTTTGAACTTTTCCAATAGCATGCAGATGTAATCTAACAATTTATTCGTTAAACCTTTTTGCAAGCTTTTAACAAGTTTGACATGGATCAAAGTTAATCAGTGCCTTCAATTCTTCATCATTAATAACAGACATCCTTTCAAATCTGGGTTCATCGAGTGTTTTATCACCAGAAGAAAACTCTTTGAATCAATCGCTGTGCGATCAACTATGTTCTCTCCAAATGCCTCGCAAATATTTCGAATAGCCTATATCGCTTTAGTAGCGAGTTTGAACTCATATAATATACTCTTAAGCTTGTGTCACATTACGCATTGGAAATTGAAGATTGCGGATTAGAGATTAGAATTTGACCTATTAGATAAAATTTTAACTTTAATGTCGTTCTGATTGATTGAATTCTAATCTCCAATTCGCAATCTTCTCAATTTCTAATGCGTAGTATAACACGGATTTTAGACGTATTGTGTAGTACATCTAAATTCGAGGTACTAATTTCTAAATAAAAATGACATTTTGAGTTACATAATAAAAGGAATTATTCTCGCATTAGCACGAGATATATGAGATGAGATAACGATTCGACTAAGGACACTATCCTTATGAAACACATGGTATTTTTCTTTAGATACTTCCATATATTTCGTGTATAAAAGAGAAGATTCGTATCGTCAATATTTATTATTTTTCGAACAAAAGACAATCGAGAGCAATAGCTATAAGCAGTACAAGCGTTACGAACCATATTGGTTAAATAACGCGTGCTGCCTTATTCCGAATATCATAAAATTTCATCAAATATCAGTATAATAAGCTTACAAATAGTGATATTCCAGGAATGTACTGTGATGCATGAGAATCAATGTGAATGTACTGAATATGTTCACAAATCGAATAATACATATGTTCATCATATAAATGTGCCTCCAATTATCTCGTACATTTGCACCGTATAGCGTAATATCTCATTGAAGAACTCCTGATTGCGAGATACTATTTTTCTTCTTATTTTTTATTATATTTGTGTATTTTGTAATTATATAAGGTTTTTATTTCAGTGTGTACCTTCAATTTTTAGCGATACATGTTTAAAAGTAGATAAACGCGAATAATCTTCAAAGTCTCCGACATTATTATACTGATATCAGATTTCTAGATACACTGATTAATCTTTTCACTACATATCAATCATTAGGCCTTGTCACATGCTTTTCAATGTTGTATATTGATACTAGCGGCATTTATCATATTCTCGCATGAAGCTCATTGGAACTAACAAAACTCAACAAAAACGGAAAAACTTTTTTTGGAACTTGATACTTTTCTTTCAATCCACTCCAATCCACTCATATAATTTTAGGCCTTCCCAATGAGACTGATTCTTAAAGCTAAAATGCTTTATCTCAGAAACAATTGTACCAAGGAATGGGGATGGACCGTATTCATATTTTTTAAGTACTGCCAAATTATCCAAATTTTTTTTTCCTTTTTAAATAATTCTTATTTTTTAATAATTAAAAAAAACTTTAAATTTTAGTTTAAAAACTTATATCTTTCATATTTTTCTATAATTTTTATAATATTTCAATTAAAACTTTTGGCTCACTAACAATAATATTAAACTTGATGTTAAATGTGTAATTAATTTTAACAATCTATGAATCTTTATGAGAAATAATACACTTAAAAATAAAATTTACAATTAAAATCAACTAATGAGAGTACAACGCGGTACTTGGTACACAATTTATTAATACAATTGCATCGCGCCACCTTATTAACTGATACATATTCGACTTGTTAAGATGCAAGCAGCAAAAAGGGGATAGTAGTCATGAAAACCAACCCAAACATTACAATCGAACCACTAATCTATATGATATATTCTTTTAAATCAATTTCTATATGAAACAATTTTTGTCAAAAATTTTACCATTTTCAAGTTATCTGTATTATTTTGTTTTTTTAAGGCTTTCACGAGTATTTTTTTCAAAAAAGTTAAGAGCTACGCGAGTTATCTTCGTGTCTTAATACATTGGTTTTTAACTTCTTATCTGTGTTATTTTAAATGGAACATCATCGATATATATAAGTATTCTATATCACTCTGTATGTATGAGCATTATTATATAAGGCAAGTTTTTCCATATTTATCTACAAAATTCACTCTTCTATCAGTATCATAGATATATCATATCTAAATACTAAATAATGTATTATAAAAAAATAATTCAATTTTCCTGAGTTTTATAAAAAAATTTATAAATTAAATGCTAAAGATTACTAAAGGAAAAAATATATACATCATTAAAAAAAAATAGTACAAACAAATATAAAGAAAAATTACAAAAATTTAAAAATAAATACTATTAAATACATACCTTAGAATCAAAATTGGTGAAGTCGGCAAATCCAGAAGATGTAAAACTATTATTGTTATCGATTGTTTGCTGCGCACTAAATGGATCTGAATTTGCATTCACAAATGGATCTGGAGTAGGTGAAGGCGTTGGAGGTGCAGGTGCTGCTCTCATTGGACCAGTAGGACCTTGACTCGGTCGTGGTGGAGCTGGACGCGGCGGTGGTTGCTTTGCTTTTTTTGGTGGAAGAGCGGGACTAGGGCTCTCAGGACGAGGAGGAGCATGAAGATTGGCAAAAGGATCTTCTCCAAATGGATCTTTTGTGTTCTTAACAGAAAATCATCATTCTTATTAGTATCTTATTTAATATTTCAATAAAGCATAAGATATATTAAGCATAGTCAAATATCCATATTCTTAAAGCTAATAATTATCTTTAACATTTTCTTCTGCACTATTTCCGGATTTCATTTGCTATTTACATCATTAAAAAGTAAGAACTGAGAAGTATTGAGAAGAGATAAGATTATTGATAGATAAGTTAAATATGTTAAAAATATGAAGATTTGACCAAACGTTCACAAGCAAATAAAATTTTACATACCAATGTAGTTGTAGGTGTTTTATTCTCAATTCGCTTTCCATTACTAAATGGATCAAAAGGATCTTGCTTTGCCACCATATTGGTATTATCGAACGCAGTAAAAGGATCTGCTGCAAAACCATTCTATAGGATGTTTTTTTTTTAATTAGTGACAGTTCATGCTTACAGGATGAACAATTAAAATATGAATAAATATCACTCATAAATATCACATCATTACAATCAAATATTATAGTCCAACATTTTCTATTCTTTGCTTCACTTTCCTGTATCACTTTTGTTCTTGCACTATTTTTCTACTACTTCATATTTGTGTGACTAAATGCCAATGACCAACTATGTCTTCTAACTTATTTCTTTGTCTATGTATCGTTACGTAGATACAATTACACTTGCAAAATAATAAAAAAATAGTGCAAGATGTCATAAGAACCAGAAAAGCAAACAGTGAAGAATATGCAGACATGGCTGTAAAAAAACTTACATTAGATTGCTGCGCAGAAAATGCGCTTCCGAACGGATCGGATATCGGTGCGTTAAATGCTTCTTTGGCTTTATTCGATGCAAAAGGATCTTGATCTCCAAATCCGTTTAAAGTACTAGTTCCAGTTGCATCTGCTCTTATTTCATTTGTTTCATCTGCTTCATTTTTAGTTATTGTTTCATATCTATTTTTTTACACACATATAAAAATGTCATTATTATTCCAATAAAAAGATTTGTTTTAAATAAAATACAATACACACTCTATATCTTCGATTTCTGGTATAAACTGTAGACTAGTATCAGGTACAAGATTAACGTCTCCTGCAGCAAGTGCAGAATCATAAAGCGCAATGGCATCGCTCATCTGACGCTGCTGCTCTTGCAAATGAGTGATTTTTGCTTTCGCTTGACAGATTTCTAATTGAGTATCTTGCAACTTCTTCGTTAGTTCATTTAGTTGGTCCCTATTTTTATTCTGTTGCTGTTCTAATTGCTGCTCCTCTTGCCGCAGCCCTTCGAGTTCTTGTCTTTTGAAGTTTAACTCCTCTTCTTGACTCCGCAACACCGATTCTTGTTCTTCAGCTTGTTGACGGAGCTTATCAACCTTAAGAAGATAAACTTGATTTATGAAGAATTCCATTTACTTGTTGTAAATTTTGAGTAAAAATAACAAAACTTGCATATTACTAGCCATTATGCTTGTATCGGCTATTATATTTTTGTACAATTGATATCAAAACGTCAAAACGTGAAAAGATGTGCGATTTTATTTTATTTGTTAGATAATACCATTTAATTGCCCTATAGTTATTTTGTACTATCAAAAATTCTAAAAAATTATCTTTTTTAAAAAAAGGTAAAAAACGCCAAGTACACGCTCTTTTCACAATCAAAACAGAACAATAATTTTACCTTTCAAAAAAGCTGTCGTATATATACTTTCTATTAAAAAAATATGATATTAGAAAATGGCGCCAAATGGAATTTAAGAAAGGACTATGAATACAATATATGAAAAAAATAAATAAAATAAAAAATATAAACCATTAAAAAAATTAAAATATTTAATAAAAAAATAATAAATTTAATCAAAATAAAAAAAATATATTAGTCCTACACCTTAGAATACTAGCAGCGCCAAATTTTTTTGTATTTTTTAATATTTTTTTTAATTTTGATTAACTTTATTATTTTTTGATTAAATATTTTAATTTTTTTAATGGTTTATATTTTTTATTTATTGTATTCATCAGTCCTTTCTTAAATTCCACTTGGCGCCATTGATATCATATTTTTTTATAGAAAGTATATATACGACAGCTTTTTTGAAAGATAAAATTATTGTTCTATTTTGATTGTGAAAAGAGCGTGTACTTGGCGTCTTTTTTTTACCTTTTTTTTAAAAAAGGTAATTTTTGATAGATATTTCTTTTTTTTTTTTTTTAGTAATATATAAATTAATTAGATTTTGCTAAAGAGGTTCCACCACCACCCCCGTCATATTTTCAGTATGCAGTATATGACGATGCTTTTTAATTAATTATGTTACAAAAATACAAAATATAAATGTTATATCATTTCTAGATCACGTTTTTCTAATTCAAGCATCATTAACTTAAATCTTGTCATTCTTTTCTCTACATATACTTGTATATAATGGCCTTTTTTAATATTTACTATATCATCATTTTCGAAATAATTTTTTTTATTACTTATTTTATCAAGAGACATGGTCAAATACTCAAATAATATCAGCAATTGCTTATCAATTTTTTGTAAGAAAATAATACAGATATCTCTAGCATTTCTAGACCGTTGTCTTTTTCTAATTTGCGCATCGTAGGCTTCAATCCAAATGTTACGTATACCTTCTCTATATATACTTGTTTAGTAAAAATCAACCATATAATTTAGTATATGTATAAATGTTATTTGAGCTGCGTTCCGTTATTCACTGCGAGTATTCAATATCTACAGTGTGTGTTACGTATGTTATAGATTTTGAACACTTGCATCGGAACGCAACCTTGTAAGCACTGCTGTCAATCAATGACGTTAGCGCATCCAACGTCTAAAAATCGAAACAGTACATACATACATCCCGGAAATAGATTTTTTGATTTCTACACTTTACATTATAATAACTTTTTTTTCTATGGCACGTACAGTAAAAATAAACATACTTTTATCATATAATTTGGGTAGAATGCGCTATCGATTGAGCTTATTATCGACTCAATCGGCTCAGCCATTATTGAGATCTGATGATCTCGGCTCGTCTCAACTTTTGATCTCGTGGTAAAGATACACGGTCCGTTTCGCGCTACGCGTGAACTTGGCGCGAGATACTACCGTGTCTCTTGATATCATAGAAAAGAGGGTAATAAATCACACATGCCAGCAAAGCACCAATAATGCATTAGCGTTATCAGTACACATTTTGTACAAAAGTAGAATTTGACAATGATATGATTTGATATGATTGCATATAATAGAGATTGTAGATTTTTTTTTATTTTGATATAAAGATATTTTCGAAAGATATGTATTTATCTTTCAGAAACAGATAATACCAAGAATATTATACATATACATATACATAAACGCGCAAGCGCATATGCAAAGTGTCCCATTTTAAATAATCGAATATCTCGAAAATTAAACATCTTTCACTAAAATGTTTCAGACAAAAATTGTAGAATCTGGATTAAGAATATAATGACAATAATAAAATTAATTTTCAAAAAATCGAAATTATAAAAATACACATAAAGGTCAATGCAATTTAAATAGAATCATATGATTTTTAATATAAGTTTTCTATTTATTCCATATATAAAAATATTAAAGCAAAAATATTAAAGTAGAGTTATCAATAGCTTACAGTATATTTTAAAGAAAATACATTAATCAAAAACAAGATATTTTACATTTTGTATCAAAAAATTGTTAACTTCAAACCTTTATAACTCAAAAAATACTTAATGAAAAAATGTTTTATTA
>JANQDE010000167.1:84615-95973 GCA_037157785.1 Cephalotes varians
TTTTTACACTTTTATTTGCAGAATGACTATAAGAATTATATTATGTAAAAAAAATCATATAATTTCATTTTTTTAAAATCATATAATTCCACTTTTTAAAATGACAATATTTTCATGTAAACAATTGATTTTTTCAAAAATTAATTTTATGACTATTTGTCCTCCTTTAGATAAAACTTTTGTCTAAAATATTTTTATCTGCTAATTTAGTTTTAGAAATATTCGGCTGCTTAAAAAGAGTTATATGTACGTATACATACATATACACACATGCACGTACATGAAAAAATAACAGAATATGTAGTTGCATAAAAAAAAGAAAAGATAAAATTTACCCAAAATTTATTTCCTATCGCGACAGACACGTACTGAACAATATTTTAATGTGTACAAAAGAATCCAGTTTAAACAATACTGCCTTTTTTATATACCTTCTTCTGTTCCTTTTGAATCTTCTCTTCGACCTCACTCAAATCTCTATCTACTTCAGTCTTCTATAAGTCAAACATAATAAAATAAAATCATAAAAAAAAACATAAAAAACACAAAAATATAACTAGATGAATAATAAATAAATCATATTATTTTCCTCTTTTTTTTCTTTCTTCTCTGTTAAAATTTATTATTTATAATTAATAATAAAGTGTTAAGATGTACGTCAGTAAACATTGTTAAACTCTTACTACGTATAAAGTGAATAAGCACATTGATTCAATATTTACAAATAAAAAATATGATCAAGAAAATTACAAGAGAATGGATTAGGATAAATATAATTATTTGTTTTTTATTATAATACTAGACATCACAAACGCGCGCTTCGCGCGCACTATTTATTTTTTATTTTTCACTATACTTATGTTTAAATGCATATAATTAATATTACATTGTTACTATTAACCTCTCAATACTATATAACTATCAATTGCGATAATGTGATAACAATCGCTCACGAAGTAAGCGCAGTGAGAGAACGTAGAAAAGAGGCAACGATGAATTCGATTATCGATTTAACATTGGCTTTTTTAAGAGAGAATCTGTGATCTCTATTATTTATACACATTCCGCATACTCAAAGTGCAATGTGGCATATATTTATTATCACTTTATTGCGTTTATTGAATATTATTATTTAAAAAAATTGACTTTATATGTTACAAGGGCAATGTATAAGTGACAATCATATATGCGTACTGCATATAGTTATGCCTGAAAAGCAGTGCCACGACATTCAATAAGCAAGCATTCGATATATTACCAAACTTCCGTGTACCTGTGCTTTCAAGTCATTCAATCTCTTCTGCGCTTCACCCTTCTGATTTCCAAGTTGCTTTAAGGTTGCTGCAAGCGTGTCTAATTCGCTTTGAAGACTTTTAATTTCTCCATTCTTTATCTTAATATCAGCTTCCTTTTGCGCTATATCCTGTTCCATGCTTTGTCTTTCACGCACGAGTTCCGCTATGTCTTTGCTTATCATATCCAACTCTGGATTCGAATATCCTGATATGTTATTATTTTCCTGTAGTAAGCATATTCGAAATATTAATATCTGATTGTTATAATATTTCATATCATATAAAAAAACAGACAAATTTATTTATTGGATCATCACAAAAGTCTTGGCATTTTTTTGAATTACACATATACAGATATACGATGTTAAAAAACTTTATTTAATCTTGAATCTATTTGTCATTGTTTTCTTTGATCTTTTTCCAATAAAATTCAAATAACATTCGAATGCCTCTATCATAAAACGCTTTTATTATCGAAAAACAAAATCAAGTGTTTTTTGTGATGACCTCTTCTGACCTAAATTTTTTCTTGCCAAACTATTTTGCAAGAAAATTTGCAAAAAATGAAACAAATGATAGTCGGATGGCAATATCAAGAAAGTATGCAAGAATAGAATAATAAAATAGAAGCTCTTAAACAACATTTTTACATTTTTATATTTTTTGTGTGATGTTCAAAGTGTGCAATTTCGCATTGTCGTAATGAGAGAGAATTCCTTTCAATTTGATCAAACTTGACTGTTTTTCTTAAATTATTGCACGCAAATTGTCAAGTTGTTTACAGTACTTATTAGTATTAATCATTTGAACCTTTGGCAAAAGCTCAATATACAGTAAATACAGTATATCCTTGTCATCTCACCAGACAAGAAAATCTTTGGATGCAATCCAAACTTTTATTTGAAAGTGATCAAATTATCGCTATTATTTTCACACACCCCTCTCTCTCTCTTAAGTTCTTATGCATTATTGAATTGTCATACATATTTTTTGTCATCACTCACAATTCGATCAAAAAAAGTTTTTTTTAGTCTACCAAGTAAGGAATTCACAACGAAGCAACAATGATTTTGTTTTTTTCGCTTAATAAATGAGACTCATACATCAAGCATTAATAGGTAATTCGACTTTCTCGATCTGCAATAGGCGGTTGAAATATTGTTTAACCTCTTTGCAATCTTCTCCGTTAAAATTCGTGAATTTTAGCAATTATTGCACGAATTGAGTCATCAACAATTATTTAAAATGAGGTTTTGTCCTCGATGCCAAAATCACCGCGTTTAAAGTTTACGTATCATCTTTTACACATTCGAATTGACACAGTGGCTTCTTCAAATGCAAATGCTTTTTTACAGCATCAATAATTTTTGTTTCCTTCCGAAACTTGTACATAATAATCGCAAAAACATTCATTTTTTAAATGCCATTTTCACTTAAATAAAATCATAACAAAGGCAACTCAAATCGCGCTAATTTCTTGTTTATATAACAGCTGGCGATGAGACTTTTCCAATAATATATATATATATATATATATATATATACTATATTTTCTTATTCAGTGTTGCCACTTAGTATTATTTACGTCATCTCTCAAAAAAATGTCAAGACTTTTGCAATAATCTAATAAAATTCTATATTGAAAAGAAAAAATGATATAAATTATATTCTGATGAAAAAATTTTCACATCTCATAATATTTTTAAAAATTTTTCATATCTTAAATTTATAAAGATTTCTAAAAAATATTTTAAACTTCTTTATATTTTATTAGTTTTCTTAAAAAATTATAGAATATAAAATCTTAGAATATTTTAGACTTTACATATATGTAAAAAACTTCAGAAAAAAATGTTTCTCAACATTCGTATAAATTCGTATAAAAAAATTTGAGAAATTTTTTAAAAAGTTATAAAATTATATAGGAATTCTAAAAAATTCAGAAATTTATATTAGATATATATTAGATTTATATTATATATAGAGTTTTAAAATTATATAAAGAATTCTTAGAAAAATTTTTGCCAGCATAAAAATCTCAATTAACTCAATTCAAATTACAATTTTGATATAAAGAACAAAGAGTTAATTCTAATGTAAATAAATTCACATAATGTTCCATATATCTCTAATACATTTTTTGAACGTGCATATGCAAATTGAAGATCTATTTTATAAAATGTATGTCAGAGGTTATATATAGTAAGTATAAAATTGATGCGTAAAAATTTTTCATAAAATTTTTGCTAGTAGCTTCTTGTATATATCGCTCGCATTCTTTGTATCCGATTCTTCCGAGATTGTCTGTGCCATTTGGCATTAGATCTTGGTATCCAATTATTGTCTCATGTATTCTTGATTTTTAGATCTAGTTTTATATCACATAACGAAAGTATTAACATCATTTAATAGATAGCTTACACTCGAGTTGTGCGAACATTTATATTTATATTTGCTTGAAATTTGCATAGCATCAAAATTTATTAGCATGCAAAAAAATTGACATGAGATTACGAGTGCATTCCATTTGGCGGTCAAATGTTGCGAGCATCATTTGTCCTTATATAACATTTGATAAACAAGGATAAAATGATTCGAAGAGTGTAGCGAGTGCCAAGGAATGCAGTCTAGATTGGCATTTTACTTCACACATTGCGAATACTTCATGCGGCGCTATATACAATGATAATGATAAAAATACGTGTAATGACAATCTTAATTTATTATTTGAATAACATATCCTTAGCTTTACAACCAAACTTATTAACTGAGCATGAAGAATTACGAAAAAAGATTAATAAAATGTTTAATGGCAAGCATGGTAAGTAGACGCTTTAATTGCACGTAATTAGATATACAGATGCTTATTTATAATGTATAAATATTAATATGTAATTGTAATCATAAATCGTAAATATTTAAACAATAATAAACAATCGACCAATATGAATAACAGACTGTTCTAAAATTCACGCAAGTGCTGAAAATTTAAAGTTTGTTACGTGCACTATAGATCTTCAGCACTGGTAATTTTGGGACAAAACCACAATTTAATAAGCGAAGAAATCCATTTTCATTTAAAGCGGATCTTAGCGAATATTGTGTGAATTATACATTTCTATTTCATGCAAACTGCGTGCCGATTATTTGTCAATCTTAAAAAATATAGCTGAAAATTCTAAGCTGAAGCTGGAGTACATAACATCACAAAGTGCTAAACAATTTAATAATATCTATGCTAATAAACATCTTAAAATATTGTAAAAAAATTTATTAAAAATTTTTTATTAAAAAATATATCTAAAAAATATATTTATTAAAAAAAATATCATGTCAGCCAGGGTTCAAATCTGGATTTCCCTACATTCTGTTTTACCAAGATCTCTTTTGACAGAATTAAGCACTAAGATCTGCTTTGAATATGGCTCTCTGCGCTTATTAAATTATGTATAAAATATTTAAGTTATTGTAATTGTAATGATAAGGTGACGAAATGCTTTTGAATGTTGATGAATATGAATATCCGAGAACTAACAAGACCTTAAGATATCTACATAAACAACAGTGGCTAGATTATTATAAATGTCTAGAAGAATTATATGCAGATATAAAACACGACAGAAACACTTATCCGAGCGCGCTCATAGCCCTCGAAGGAACATCCGTAACGTGCGATTAATTAAAAAAAATAAACAAAAATTTGCTATACATAATTACAATAATTAATTATTATGATTAAATGAATTGATTTACAGTTTAGAATGTCAAATCTGCATCTCACCGATAGAGATGCATGTGACTTCTCTGACAAAGTGGTATTTTAATAGCAGCAGCAGTAAAAGCAGTAGCACTAAAAATATGCTACAGAATATAGATCATATTGTCAATTCACCAGATAACCGATATATCATCATATATAATGTTAAAGTATATGTATAGAAATTATAGCGGATAATTATAGAATATACAACTGCAAAAGATCATGGAAAAATATTTTTTTATATAATAAATTAAAATTATTAGAAAATAAAATTGTTTTCAATAATATTAATTGATAATACAAATGAGTTAATAATTCTCAGTTAGAGCAAGCAGGAGCATATTGGTGTGAAGTAGGAGATATCGTAGGATCGATTTACTATTTACATGTTGATGATAATGATTTGAAAGGAGTGAATGTATATTCGAATAGAGCATCTTATGCATTGCCAACGACATTGATAGAAAATGTGCTGCAATACAAGTTGAAGGTTTATACCACTTGGACAACGTGGAGTGCTTGCTCCATGTGTGATGCAATTGGAATAAAACTGCGTTACGGTTACTGCACCGTTTCTCTTTTAGAAATGTCAAAACATGGATTTTTTATTGACGAAAGTGCATCGACAATGAATAAACTACGATATACAAAACAAGTTATAAGGAAAGGTAAATAAAAGCAAGATTTTCTTTAAATTTTCTTTCGTCAAAACTCCTATTAAATTCTAATAAGTGGAATCAAA
Source organism: Cephalotes varians (assembly GCA_037157785.1). NCBI lineage: Eukaryota > Metazoa > Arthropoda > Insecta > Hymenoptera > Formicidae > Cephalotes > Cephalotes varians. Next base: position 90,413 of record JANQDE010000167.1, read on the forward strand.
CGCATGAAGGCATGACGCAAATGGAAGCAATAAATACAAGTGTGAAAATTCAATTAAGAACGGCATTAATGTTATTTAAGAACAAATTACCGTGCAAATCGAGACTTCTTCCAGAACAAGTGCGATTAATTCCCGTTATCAAAAATAAAAAAATTGAAATTATGAGACAATATTGCAAGGTATGCACAGTATTAAACAGTATTTAAAATTTCTCATTACAATCATGTTAAATTATGATATCAAAGGAAAAAAATTATGATTTTTTTTTGTACTCTGATTGTTTTAATAAAATATTATTTGTTTCGTTAATATTTTAATTTGAATTTTATTTGTTTGAATTAATAAAATTATTTTTAATTAAATAGTTAACATACAATTAGTACATCTTTTTTCCGTATATAATATATAAAATATGTCAGGGTTGGAATGATTTAAATCAATTGATTGAAATCAGTGATTTAAATCGCGAATTTGATTAACATAATTTTAATTGTTTATTTTCATTATAATTTAATTATGCCCAATACCAGCTGTGTTGTGCAGTAATTTTATTAAAGAAAGAAGAATATATGAACATATTGTATGGACATATTTTGTATATCATATATTGGTGTCTCCGAGATTGCTATGTACTGCGACTTCTTTCTTTTTTTGGTTCTTGTTTTTTGAAACTTAGAATTGCGTTAGGAAACGAAAAAACAGCTAAGTTAGTTTTTATATTTAAGTGTATGCGTTCATCTTCGTGACTAAAAAATTATGTATACAAATTTAAGTATTCAAATACATTCATTAAAAAATAAGTTTTATTTTATTCATAAGAGTTATTGGTAAAAATTAATTAAAAATTAATGATTTTCACTTGACTATTTTGAATCCTATAGTGTTTGAAATCACTGATTATTTAAAAAAAATTAAAGTTTAGTAAACTTAGTAAAAAAAAAAAAAAACACGTTTATTATTTCGTAATAAACTTTAATTATTTTTTTACTACTAAAAATAATTAACTCGAACAATAAATCTAATTTAAATTTAAAAAAATCTGATTTAAATTAAAAAAATCCGATTTAAATAAAAAAAATCCGATATTTTTTATTTAAAAAAAAAATTATGATTTTTTCCAATTTTGAAATATGTATATGAAAAGGAACTATTTCAATATACAAGAAAAATATCTACATAGCATTTCTAACATCGTAATCTAATATAATTATAATGATGGATTAATAACTTTAATGAAAGTTAAATAATTAAAATAAATATTGTTGTAACAGAAAAAATGTCCAAAACATGTTATATTTGAAGTACGTGATGAGAAAGGAAATATTCTGGAAAGTGCAAATAATAGTGCTGGTATATTTTCTATGATTCAAGGAATGCCTGAGCCATTACCTTCAATCGCACGTAGCGTGGTTTATGAAAAACACAATAAAAAGATCAAACTTGTCTGTCCAGGGTAAAACAATATAAATTCTTTCATCAATAACAATAAATATCAAGAATGATTACAATTTACTTCAGAAATCTGAATGCAGATGTTCCGATTGTTTGGCAAATTGATAACAAAACGATAATTCCATCTCACATTAAATTCCAATCAAAAGGAAGAATTCATATGAGCCCTCAAATGCACATATTATTTGAATTTTTGAAGTTTGAAGATGCTAATATATACAGGTAAATCAAATTCATCAATGAATATAATGTTAATCTAAAAACTTTTTCATTATTAGTTGTTGGCAAAATAATGAAGTTGCTGGAATAATAAAACTGAATGTGATTGGAGAGATAGAATTCAAACTGAATCACCATGTTATTTTAATTGGCGCTATTATTATAATTAGCGTAGTTCTGATTGTGTTTTGGAGAGCATTCAAAGGACGAACGCGATATACGATGCATTAATAAATGCCATAAATACTGTTTTATAAATACTGATGTGTAGATTAAAGACCTTGTTCATTGACAATTTGTAAATGAAAGTTTTATAAATACTGATGTGTGTGTTTATGCATGAAGAATAGCAGAAAGCAATGAACTTTAAATACAGCATATAAGTGCACATCAAAAGAAAATATTTTAATATTACCACTATAGTTTCGCCAGCTTTTCGAACAGAAGGTGGTATCATTTCAGGAGTTAAACTTGCTGGAGGATCTATGCCGTTGAGTTTTTGCTTGATAAGCCACATGGCTATGGCAAATTGTTCCTTATTTAATTTTCCACTTTGACAAATGTCGCACAAACTCCTAATTCATTAGATGTTTTCATTAATATCATCATTGATAATTTTTGATGAATTTTAATAATGAGATGCTATTACCATATATGGGCTAATACAGGATGAGGAAGTCCACTTTGTAGGAAGACGTCTTTGATTTCTGAACCAGAGACAAATCCATCTCTATCTATGTCAGCTTGTAAAAATAATTTTTCCGCAGCTATTTGATCCTCGGTCGAAACTACCCAATGTTGCGCACTTGTCTGAGAATATACAATGCAAGAATATTAGCATTGGTTTTTAATAATATGGAAACATAATAAACATTAGTTTTTAAATTATAATTCAAAAGATAAATACTTTTACAACATCTAAACCAGTCAAGCTCTTTACAGTTGCTGTATTTGGTAAAGGTGGGATTGATGGTGCTTGCAACTGCAATGATGATGCCGTGCTCATGAATGTAGGAGACTTAGTCTTAGGGATAACAATGTCTTTCCTTTTTCCAGGTGGCATTAATTCTGGTGGAAGTACACTTGGTATTGCATATTTTTCCAACGCTTTATATACAAGATGCATAGCCTGTATAATCAAAGTTAAATAGAAAAGAGAAGGAAATGTAATTTAAACGATATAAATAATTATATAAGAAAATGATAATTATTTATTATCCAAGATAAGTTCTCAGTGTTCTTCTCTCCCTCTCATTCTCTCGATATTACATTGTTATCATAAATTGTTCTTCTAACTAATATTGCATCCATACAATATGTAAGTTGTTTTAATAGATACAAAAAACATACTTACAACTACAAATTCATGTCTATCCAGCATACCATCCTTGTCCATATCTGCCAAATCCCAAATCTTGCCAAGAGTGTCCAAGGGAAGTTTGCTGTCCATAAGAACACCTTTTACTTTATTTCCAGAAATATAACCATTAGAAGGCTGTAAGCTATCAAAAAGTTGATCATATTTCGCTCGTTCTGTAGGATTAATTGACCAATCTCCATTATTGACAGATGTTATTACAGGCAGAGTATTACAGACATTGGTGATAGTCTTCTGTGGAACAACTGGGATGTCTCCCTAACATCAAAGACAGACAATGTTTGTTCCAATCGATTGAAAATGTATGTATATACAAATTTACCATTTTTGGTGGTGGCAATTCAAGACTCAGATTAGACATATTCAAATCTTTTCCCGTTTGAGCCAATGCACATAACTTGAGTGCGACAAACAAACCAGACTTGTCTAAGGAGCCTCGCGATTGCGGATCAGCCATGTCCCATATTTTACTAAGAATAACATCACTCAGCTGGGACTTCTTGAGAAATCTTGCAGCATCCATCGCCTCAATCCATCCATATCCATTTGGATCAACCTGAGAACAAACATATATTTCATGAATATCAATAATTATAATAATTATAAGTGAACTTGTATTTTTTCTATAAATAATACCTGATTGTAATAAGCTTCATATATTGCGGTATGGCTTCCAGCCACCTGTAAAAGAACCAAACTCAAATATATATTCTTTATTTCTATCTACGAGCCTTAACAATTTCAATACAAATAAATAAATTCAATTATTTGTCACAAATTATGTTAATATATTTAATGTCAATATGATCAGTAACAAATAAAATAATCCATAAAAACAAAAATTTGATGCTTGACGCTTATTCGCACTAGATACGAGTGATAAACCGCCAGAAGAAAATAACTCACGCGTTCTTAAAATAGCATATTAATCGAACAACAAAAATTTCTCCTTAATGAGTAAAAATTCGGAATGAAATAAAATGATACATCGCCATCAAAAAGGGACGATGCCTCGAACTAGATCGCCTGATAGGCAATGTGACAAAGATATAAAAGTATGATGATTAAAACACGTGAGTTTAGTGCGAATCATGACAAAACCTTGCGAGAAGAAGCTCTCACAACACGCACGAGTCACATTAAACGTTATATTCTCATAAAATAGTTAAAATTGCTATGTACCTGCGTAGGTGATGGCAGGGCGGCCATACTTGCATTAGACACTGGCTTAACCAATCAGACACTCAATCGATAACGTACGATTTTAACAATTTCGTCTAACATTTCGTGGATATCTCTTCAATCATGAAACATTCCGACGAATTATCGCCGAATGTGTCATTCTCTCTTGTCTCGTGGACACGAAATTAAGAATGACAGAAGAAACTTGTAGAGAAAACAATTAACGACATATGCGTTAAAATCTATTTAAAACTGTTTGCACGGTTCGCATCTACTTGGGGACGTTTTGATCATTGAAATATATGGGCTACGTCCGAGCAGACGCTATTAGCGCTGGAAATGTATAATACACGTGACGTGCACTATAGATTTTCAGCGCTAATAGCGTCTGCCCGAAAGCAGCCATGAGATGCGTTCCGATATTCACTGCGAGTGCAGAGTTTATAGCAATGGTGCATTCAGCGGATTCAACAGTTGAGTGAGCATTTACTGCTATTGGTATATTCTTCTCGATTCATCGTGAATCTAAAAGTTTATTCCAATCAGGCAATCATTAAACGCTTACTTAACTATTGAATCCGCCGAAATGTGTGTGCGAAAGTTCTTCCGCTTCCGAATGCACTCTAATTAGTCGATAAATTTTGTAAATAAAATAAAAAAATGTAATACAATTCTCAGCGGGAGGGTCCCGTTAGCACACATTCCGATAGCACACATCCACTCACATCGCCCGCTTGCTTAGAGTTTTTCCACTGGACCACCAATCAGAAAATTTTATTTTAAATTTAGCCAATCGGCGATGTGAGCTATCGGAGCCCACCCTTCTCAGCCGTGAATGGCTGCGTTCAGCAGAGAAAGCAGCTTAGGGTGCGTTCCACTTAACATCCGCAACGCTCGCGTGCATCATTTCATCTTCAGGTACGTTCCGTTTCACGCATATGCGCGCGTTCATCTATAGTATACGTGACATATACTATAGATAAATGCGCGCATATGCATGAAACGGAACACACCTTTCGTTGTAATCGAATGTCGAACAAGGATGAAATGATGCACGCGAGCGTTGCGGATGTTAAGTGGAACGCACTCTTAGTAAGCGCTTTGCGCTGATTGGATTATATTTTTAGATCTAGAAGAATAGTCCTATCTCAATTTAGATCTAAATGTATAATCCAATCAGCGCAAAGCGCTTACTAAGCTGCTTTCTCTGCTGAACGCAGCCATTGATCAATTCGCATACTGCTTTCGTCTTAGGGCTATCGCACACAAAATGACATAACCTGCATATGCAAAACATAAGATCGCTGAACCAATGAACGTCCAGCATAAA
>JANQDE010000167.1:96188-116956 GCA_037157785.1 Cephalotes varians
CGCTGAACCAATGAACGTCCAGCATAAAGCACAGCCAATCAATATGGTGGCTTTATGCTGGACGTTCATTGGTTCAGCGGTCTTATGTATGCATATGTAGAGTATCATTTTATCTTCATTGTTCATTGGACGTAAATAAAGATAAAATGATACCTTCTGCAGCAGTGTTCTAGTTTCCACCGAAGCCTTTAATTCGCACCTAGTGCGGCGTAGGATCAAATTTAAGTCGATGGAAATGCAATAGCTCACTCTCATTCCCATGGTCTGTTGCATTTCCATCGACTTAAATTTGATTCTACGTCGCACTAGGTGCGAATTAAAGGCTTCGGTGGAAACTAAGCCACTGTGTAACACAGTGTCCACTAGTGTGAAAAAGAGTATATCAGTGTGTCTCATTTACACTAGTGGACACTGTGTTACACAGTGTCGCCTGTGTACGTAGTTGGAGAGCACCCTTTATGTGCTTCATTATGATAAAAATGCGATTGGATAATTTTTGTATGTATATGATTATGCAGGTCTTGATAGATCCTAATGGCGAACCTAACACTGATTTTAATTGGCATTCAAAGTGCCATATCATTTATGCAATATAAACTGCATTCGTTTTACTCTATGTATCGTTTACCTTTATCTAATCCACTGAGCTAACTCAAAAAGAACTAAGCTATAGGGTAAAATGAATACAGCTATTATTCTGAAAGTTCGTCAGATGATGATGATGATGAAGATATTTTGAATATTTTAAAACAAATTTCGAAACGCCATTGACACCAAGAGCACGCATGAAAAATATTATATTGAAAATGTAAACCTTTCAGATGAAGGATTTAAAGAACACTTTAGATAATATTTAATAGTTAAGTTGAGTATTTATCATATACTTAAATTTTAAAAATTTATGAAAAAAAGATTTAAAAGATATCTTGAATTTATTAAAAAAATAACATTAAGAAATTAATTAATCATTGTATATTGTATTAATTGAGACATTTTAAAAAATATCTTTAATAAATATCTTTTCCTTTTTCTTCAATCAATCTAATTTTATCGATCGTTATAAGTCGCCATGCGTATGCATTACCGAACTTGCACTACCTTCTGAAATTGTGTAAATTCAGCCGGAAGTCAGTAATTTCCTAGGATCTACTTTCGTGAAAAAGGTAGTAATATTATTAACTCACAGTAGAACTGAAAACAATTTCGGAACGAGAAAACAGTACTGCCAGCACATTTCGGAACGTACCCAAAGTAGCTTAGTAAGCGCTTTGTGCTGATTGGATTATACTTTTAGATCTAAATTGAGATATGACTATTCTTCTAGATCTAAAAATATAATCCAATCAGCGCAAAGCGCTTAATAAGGGTGCTTTCCATTTGGTGACACTAATCACACAAGTATCGTTCTGTCTTTGTTATTTATTGAATGTCAAGAAAGATAGAACGATGTTTGTGTCGACTTGTGTCATTGGCTGCGTTCAGCAGAGAAAGCAGCTTAGTAAGCGCTTTACGCTGATTGGACTACATTTTTAGATCTAAAGGAATAGTCCTATCTCAATTTAGATCTAAAAGTATAATCCAATCAACGCAAAGCGCTTACTAAGCTGCTTTCTCTGCTGAACGCAGCCATTAAGGGCCAATTTCACCAACGTCGGTTAAACTAACCGACGGTTAAAGTGTCAACCGTGATTGGTTCATTCTGGTCAAAGACAAATGTGATGGGATAATTCCATTGGAATTAACCGTCGGTTAGTCTAACCGACGTTGGTAAAAGTGGCCCTTACCAATGTCGGTTAAGTTAACCGATGGTTAAAGTGTCAACCGTGATTGGTTCATTCTGGTCAAAGACAAATGTGATTGGATAATTCCATTGGAATTAACTGTCGGTTAAGTCTAAGCGACGTTGGTAAAAGTGACCCTAAATGGAACGCGCCTTAAGCTGATTTCTCTGCTGAACGCAGTCTTTGTAGACCATGCATTAGCATGTGTGTTGCTTGGGGGTAGTATACGTCACGTATACTATAGTATGTTATACAGTTTCGTGTGCAAAATAAATTCAAGAATAGGACCCCTGGGAAATGTAATTGATTCGAACGTTTGCCGTCTCAAACAGCTGTTTGCTTGTGCGCATGCGTCACCTTGAAGCAAGGTGACCACTGTCCTCCGAACTGGTAGCGCTCATCATTCGCCTTCGGCGATCCGCTTCGTGTTGGTTGGATGTGTTATCACCGCGGTTTGTACTGCAAAGTAATTAAGCCGATATAAATTATCGTCATCATGTCAATCCCGAACAGCGATCATGAAAAGAGGAAACAAATTTCGGTGCGTGGCATCGTCGACGTCGAGAACGTCGCGAACTTTAAGAAGACCTTCAACAGGCATCTTCATTATACGCTGGTGAAGGATCGTAACGTCGCCACAAGCCGCGATTACTTCTTCGCCCTAGCTCACAGTGTCAAGGACAATCTCGTGTCACGATGGATTCGCACCCAGCAGCACTATTACGAAAAAGATCCCAAGGTACTCATTCGCGTCTTGTATAATTATGTATTCAAACCGGCAAATTTGTATTTTGTTGCCACAATTATACAATTATAATCTTTATTTATTATCTCTTTGTTTTGATATGCTGTCTTGACAATTTGATAATTAACATAATTTTTTGTTAATATAATGAAACTTGAGGATTCTTCGAAATGATATTGTTTGATATTCGTCAACAAAAGATAATATCTAAGAAAATTGCATCTATTTTTATTATATTGCAGGCTTTTGTCTAAAGCAAAACTTGTTTAAAATAAAAATATTTATAGAATTTTGAGTAACCTTGAAGATTCGACATTGCTACATTTTGCTACATTATCTCAGAAATATTTTGCAATCGTATGTGTATAGGAAGTCATTATAGTTCATAAGTCGATTATAGTTCATTAAGAAAACGAATCAAAGCATGATTAAAAATTACATGAGATAATGCGATTGTAATTTATCAATAATAGCCTGTTATGCATGATCTTCGTACTCTCGTATATGTATCTGGAGAATTTATAAGAATTCAGATAAAGGCGTCTTGCATATTAAAGATTTAATAAAGATTAACTCTGAATACATAAAATATGTGTTTTTCATGACCTTATTTTAATCTTTGTATATACAATAATAATTAATCAATTGATATGAAATACGTAAATATGCATAAAAAAAAAGTAAAAAATATGCAATCTATTTTTTTACACCAATCGATTTATCTCAGTCTGTACATAAAAATATTAAAAGATGTGTAAGATGTTTTACACATATATTATATCAAAATACACTGGAATATAAAATAGAATATAAAATATTTCATTACAATTAATTTTTTATATAAATAAATTTATATGTTTAAAAATTATTTAAAATAATTTATACATCTTTCGAAGACTATAATGTTAAATATGTTAGAATACAAAGTTTCTTAAAGATGATCATTCTAATGCAGGTAAAAATATTCCAAGATTGAAGGAGAAAGGAAAGAACCTAAAGCATCGGCTAAAAAATTTACAGAGGTAATAATATGATTTTAAAAGAATGGGACTTTAACGAAGAAAAGAAATTATTTTTACCTTATGAAAACGTCACATCGAAATAGAACAATTTCAATCACAAGTTTTAGTAGTTCTTCATAAAAAAATAGTTGCTAATTTAAACATTAGTTTTCTGCAAAATACAAAATACAAAAGTAAAGATAAATGAAGTGGTCCTACGCTTTCTCCTTCAAATCTGTTCGAACGATGATCTTTGTGAAACATGTTTATATTCTAACATTATTTTTATTTAACATTATAGAAAGTTTTCAGAAGATATATAAGTCAATCTTTAAAAAGAAAAGTAAAAATATTTTATTTATTTGTCTATCATGTTATGCAGACAAATATATTATAAAAAATATATGCATAGTTTAGTACGTGCTGAATATTTATTTCTAAATATTAAATAATAGATATCTACATACTAAAAGTTAAGAAAAAAATAATAAAATTTACAAAAAAAATTTGATATGACTTTTCATTCTTGTTTTTCCGCTATTACTATTTTTGCATAATATAAAGTGAGCTATACATCGCTTCTCAATAAAGCGTTTCTTTCTTTAAAAACGTACATATTTACAAGGCACGCACTGAAATGCTTGGCTGAATTTTCGATATAGATTTATTAAGGAAATCGGTGATGTCCATCAACCATGTTCTTTTCTTATTATATAAGTATATGAGAATTTTTGGAATCGCTCATTGAAGTCGAAATTTAAAAAGTTAAATGGCAAATACAATATGGCGATCAAATTAAAAAAAATTTAATTATGGCTTATATAATTGAATTTTTATATGTAAGAGTTTTTGAGTTTTTGATTTCAAATCTGCAGTCAAAATTTGAAAATTCAAAATGATGGATTAAATAACGAAAAACACTTTTTAACAAAAAAAATCTCGCTTTTAGCATAAAACTAACAGCGAGGATATGGTGAGAAATCTCAAATATAAATATACTAGTTTTACTTAAATAAAAGTAATTTTTTTTTAAATTTTAGTCATTTATAGTTTTTGACTATATTGGATCTATTAGTTTGAATTTTCAAAGGATGATGGATAAAATGGATCGATTTTAGTTTCTGGAGTGATAAGTTCTGGAGTAATAAAAATGATATGCTTTTATAGTTTTTGAGCTGTTGAATTTGATTCTGATCTTTAAAAAATTTTAATTTGTCGGAAAAGTATTAAAATTGACATATGTATATCGATTTTAATGTGTATGCTCGTGTATGTCTCTGATTCTTACATATACAAAATAAGAATGTATATGTGTATGTATGTACAGAGCGAAGAGTGGTTTCGCGAATATGATTTCTGCAATCAAGCTAACGAGCAAATAACGTTAATAACATTTATTAAGTTAAAATCATCTAAATATATCATAATCATCTAAATATATCTGAATATATCTAAATAATTAATATAACTATCATGGAACATGTTTCAACTTCACTTAGTCTTCTTCAGACCGCAGAAATAAATTTAAAATGCATATTATATATCAAAGAATTAAGAGATGTAATGTATAAACTAGATAGCAACGTAATCGAGTGAGATCATAGGAGCTTTAATACTAATAATTAATAAATTATAATTATTTTGCTAGATTTTCTTTCCAATTATGTTGTGAAAATATCTCCTCCCAACACATGAATTCTTTTCCAAATTGAATAATTTCAAAAAATGTAAAGGCCATTGTTAAAAGAAGTTAAAAACGTTATTATTGAGTTTAAAATTAAGAGAATAAATAACTGTAAAAAATGTGTGAATTTGTAATCAAAGGAGAGTAAAAAACACATTTTTGTAAATTAATTGGAAAGGAAAACTTACAGTAATTGTCAGATGTTAAATTTCTAGCGAGAATAAACGAGTCTAAACATTTAGTTTTCACTGACCACATATTAGAAAAAAATATATACGTTATATATATATATATATATATATATATATATATATATACTAAATTAAATATATACTATACGTTTGATTGGTACGATAAGAAAATTCCAAATTTTGAAACTATTACACAAGCCTACAATATTTTACCTTTTTTTGCGTTCTGGAAAACAGAAATAGTTTCCTATGTAATTTTGTGTACTGAATCCGAATCCGGCCGCAAAATTAATCTATTACGTTAGATTACCGAGATAAATTGGTTTAAATAGCTCTAAAACAGCGATTTTGACCATGTTCATCGATTTATTGCTAATAACGACATTTTTTTGCTAATTTCGCAAACAACATCCTAAAGTATTAGTTTTTATCTTTGAAATAAATTTTGGCTTATATCTGTACGATTTTTTCTCGTAGTAAAATCAAAGTTTGAAGTTAGAGAATCTATAGCGCATTGTAGCATAGCACTTTAGGCTAATACATTATCCTCTCAATTTTTGAGCGAATCCTAAATCTTATGAATATAAAAAAAATTTATTGAAATTTAAGATAACGATTCGATGATGACTTTGATATGATTTTGGATTAAAGTCATAGTACGAAGGTCCACTGAAGGTAAGATCTGAAAATTCCAACTAAGGCAAAATCCAGCAAAATCAAGGGATTACTGAACTAATGAAGGCGAGATCAGAAAGTAATCCAATCGATAAAGGCAAGATCCAAAGATGATTTAGCCAACTAAAGTAAGCTTAAGGGCTTACCCAACCAACGAAAGTAAGATTAGGAAGTAATCCAGCTGGTGAAGGCAAGGTGGAAAGGTTATCTTGAACAACAAATGTTTGTAATGTTGGACAACAAATTTGATTGCTTATCCAGATATGGAATTAAAAGAACGTTTCTTTGACTTTTTACTGTGAGCTGTATGAAGAATGTCTCGCGTGCTCGAACAATAGTCCACATATTGATGCTCCAGCGGCCCTGATATTTTTTTTTTCTCTCCTTCATATCCTGATGGAACTTTTTATCTTGTTCTTTACTTAGGCTTCCTAAGCTGCATTTAAGAAAATAATCAAGATGGCTGTGCAAAAAGTACCTTCAAATTCAATGTTGCATTTTAATTCTCTGAATTTATCGAGCATATTCTTCATCAATTCTTTGTTTTTGGGATATTTTTTGTTTTCCAAGAAACCTAGAATCATTTTTTTAAATGTAACCCAAGCTTTTTTTTCTGAGGAGATTATCGTTTTTTTAAACATTTTATCTTTGGTCAACAATCTAATTTCAATAAAAACGCCTTCCTAAATTTTAGCAAAGCTAAGATGAGGAAACTTGTGTAGAGGTACTTGAAACAATTTCTTTGATTTCTTTCATTGCTTGAAATGAGACCCAGTTTTATGTGCAATGGAAGCATCAAAATTTTAGCAGAATCAATCAATAGGTCGTGTATTATATTTTTTGTATCAGATTCTAAGCTTCTTGCTTTCTATTTTTTATTTGTCTAATAAAAAATTCTGTAGCCCTATTGTCCCACTCGCATAGAAAACATGGAAATTTGGTATAACTTTGCTGTTGACCTTAGAGGAGCATACAAGATTTTGAAATTATTACAAAATAACCAACTGTTCATAGTCAATAGCTTCCAGTATTTGTAAGTCTTCATATGTTTTCTTTAAATGGACCGAGTACCCAAGCATATTTCTCTTCATTGTAAAAGAGAACAACTTTTATACCTTGTTTCAAAGAATCGATAAAAAGTCTCCATTCATTGGCTTCATAAATTTTTAGCTCTAAAGTATGCATCAAATCAGAAACGTTATTGCAAAAAAGTAACGAACCTACTTGGGGAAAAAAAAAGAACGAATTCCTTTTTACGATGTTTGTACCAAGCAAACGTTATTTCCAAATTTCTTTTTTTCAATCTTGATTTTAGTAATTCTGACTCCTCTTTAGACCTCTATTGACCTAAATCTTTTATGAGATTATTCAAAGGCTTTGGATCGTCATCAATTGGCGATTTTATGAAGTTCAAAAGCCACATTATCATCATTATCAAGATTGTTAAGATACAAAAATGGTGGGGAAGAAAAATTCACTGATAGAGAAAGAATAGAAACGTCAAGTCAAATGAAGAACAGGTCTTGTCGCGCACAAAATAGGATAGGAGGAATGATGTTCAAATGGACATGGTTCAATTGCTGCTACCAGTTGCTTGAACAGTGGAAAGCCTCTAGGCACCGGTCGCTGTGAGCGGCTGTGGGCATTTGCACCGTGTCCGAGTGAACCGCTCCCGGATAGGAGATGTTTTTTTTATTATCATTGTTGTAACTTTCAATACAACAAAAGCAAAAGTAGCAACTAGTTATATGATCGATTTATAGAAATACCCAATCGCATTTCTTTCCCTTTTCATCCAATACTTCAATGCTTGATAATATCCCTTACAGACTATGTGAGGAACTTATGATTTATCGAGATTTTTATTTCTATTTCAAAATATTCAAAATAACATGCTTTAATATTTTACGTTATAGGAATGCTTTGTTTCTTTGTAAGATATTTACCATAAATGTAGCAAAATTTATTTGGATCGTTTTTATATTTCCGTGAAGCCATTATGTTAAAAGAGAAAGTAATAATTATATATATGTATGTAGGATTCTTTGTTGCAAAGATCCACTACGATAAAGATAATTCGCGATATGCAGATAACGAATGTCACTCTACGACCCACGCCCGCTTCTTCCTGATTTTCACACATTGATTTTTCTTCCTGATGCTCTTCTTTTTCGTGAGCGCCCAGTGCACTAGTAGTCAGAGATGTATTACGGGCCCGCGCCCGCATCCGGTCATTCCTGCAACTCTTCGGTCCCCGAAGAGTAATGTAAGTATGGTTTCATCTAGTCCGCCGATGACGACGTTATCCAGGGTCCTTCTACATCTGCTTCTTTGATTACTTCGTAGCGATCGTTTCCATTTCGCTTGGAAACCTCATAAGGACCAAGATACTTGTTCTTGATTTTCTGTCTCGGCCCGAATTGTGTCCATTTGATGACAACTAGATCGCCTTCCTTATATTGAGTTGCCAACTTGCATTTACGGTTATATGTGCGTCGTTTTTCACGCTGGACTCGACTGATGTTTTCCTGCGCTAGTTTCCTTAATTTTCGACGTCCTTCGGCAAAAGTCGCCACTGACTCAACTTCGATGAGAGATAACAACTCTGGGTCTTCTTTTCTCCGCATTTTAACACCGAAAAGGACTTCGAATGGACTAGTGCCTCCTCCTTTGATAGGTGCTATTGTTGATCGCTATTTGCACTCTATATACGTATTTGAACCACTTATCCGGATGATCATGAGACAGCTTGGTGAAGATAGATATAATGATGCGATTTATCCTCGACTTGTCCGTTTTCCCTAAGCACGCCCGTGGATTAGGATGTGCTCAATATTCTCTTYTCTGCAGTAATTTTGAAAATCGTCCGATGTAAATGCCGAATCTCGATCGCTGATTATTCGACAAAGATTCTCGAATATTTTCTGTTGGCTCTGTAGCTTCTCTAGTACTTCCTTGGTATTCGTGGTTTTCATCGAATAGATCCACACGAATTTGGAAAAACCATCAATAACAACAAAGAGATGTTTGTACAGCTTTGAGGTCATTGTTATAGGTCTGAGGTGATCCATATGTTAAGTTGATAGCGGAATATCTCCTTTTGGTATCGGTATGAGTTCACCCTCCTTCTTTCCTCGTTTCTTCTCGGCAAGAATACATAGTACAGCAGCTGATGTATTTTTCGATTTTTTTCTCTTAGCTTGGGAATGTAGTACTCATTCTAGATATTTTCTGACATCTTCTTGACTCCGAAGTAGCCGTTGTCATGTGTTTTGCGTATTATATCGTGATGCATGCTGATAGGTAATACGATGACGTTCTTGTCTCCAACTTTTTTCATCAGGAGGCCATTCTCGCAACTATAGTCCTCGTAAGGTTCCTTTTCTAAAACCTTTTTAATGATTCGGATCCTCTCCTCCTCCTCTTGCTGTTTACGAATCATTGGTGTGTCTATCGTTTATCACTATTACTGGGTAACAACTGAGAGCATCAACGTGCCTGAGACGAGTTCCTGAGCGATGCTCTCATAGCTCATGTCGAACTCCTCCAAGGTCAACGCCCATCTCGCGATCTTTGATGAAATGTCGACTTTACTTAGAGTCTTCTGGAACGCAAAACAGTCCGTGATGATCTTGAACTTGATGCTCAATAGATAGATTCTGAACTTCTTGACAGCCATCATAATAGCTAGAGCTTCTAGCTCGTAGGAATGATACTTTTTCTCTGCATCAGTCGTTTTACGACTCATATAATGCACTGGTTTAAAGGAATCCTCCTTCTTTCGGTTTTGTAAGGATACCGCCCCGTATCCTTCCTTGCTGGCGTCGGTGTGCAACTCTGTGATCGCATCGGGTTGATAAATCCGAACTATCGGCTCCATTGTTAATACCTCTTTCAATTGCTCGAATGACTGCCGCTGTTCTTTTCCGAATCGGAACTTTTGATCTTCCTTCATGATATCTGATAACAGCTTCGCAATTCTCGCGTAATTCTGTATGAAATATCCCGTAAGACCTAGAAAGCTATGAATAGTTTTCTTCGTCGTGGGCACTAGGAATCTTCTTACACTTTTTATTTTTGTCAGTGAGAGACCAATGTGACCATCTTCTAACACGTGTCCCAAGTATTCGACGCTCCTCTGGAGGAATTTACACTTCTTCCAATTGATGATGAGCTTCAGCTGCAACAGTAAGTGTCTTCTTCAAATTCGTCAGGGCTTCAGCTTCGATCTTTCCAGGTATTATCAAATCATTCATATATACAAACACGATGTTCCTCCGATTGAGGTCGCGGAAGACTTCATTAATGAACCGCAGAAATGATGTAGGACCATTGCACAATCCAAATGGAGTTTTGAGGAATTCGTATTGCCCGTCGAGTGTGACGAACGAAGTGTACTAACGACTCTCAGGAGCGACTGGCACATAAAAGAAGCCATTCTTTAAATCCAGCACTGAGAAAACTCGAGCGTCGGCTAATGCATCAATGCGATCTTCAATTAAAGGCATAGGGAACCTATCACGGAGTATCTTTCGGTTCAGTTGTCGGTAATCTACACAGATTCTTGTTCGATAAGATCTCGAATGATCCTTTCATATAATTGGTTTAGCTGATTACTGATATTTCTCTGTAGTTTGAGCACTCTAATTTGTCTCCCTTTTTATGTCGATGATATATATATGCCATCTTCTCATTTTCTGGCATTGGGTCGCCATTTAAGTATTGATTCATACACTAAGCAATTCTTGTATAAAGTTTACTTGTTCTGCACTTAATTAATTCCGCTAGAATTTCTTCTGGTCTCCTGCAGCTCATCCACTTTTGAGTTGTTGTGCTGCTCTCTTAACTGTTTCCTCATTGATGTTGATTGACTCACCTTGGATTGATATTTCTATATTCTTGATGTCTCTGTTTTATATTCATCCGTTACTTCCGTTACTAGCTTTTCATAGTGTTTTATCCATTTTTCTATTGTTATTGATTATATGTTTGCACTTCTTTTTTCTGTTGCCCTCATTTTTTTCAAGAAGAAATTTCCATGTTTCTGAGCACTTTCTTCCACCTAAGTATGTGTTTATCTCTTGGCATTTCTTATCTCACATCTTTCTTTTAGTTCTTGTTGTTATTCGTCTTACTTTTCTCTTTATGTCTAGATATTTCCCCCGTTTTCCTATTTCGTGTCCATCCATTTTTGATAAGCCCTTTTTTTGGCATATTACTGGTACACGCGCACGCACGCACGCGCACACCCACCCACCCATCCACACTCACATCCACACACAACAAACAAACAAACAAATAATAAAAAAATCACTTCCGCTCGTAGCGCAATAAATGATCGTTTATTACTTGTTAACGCAAACAAATAACCGGCTGAAAATTCACACAAATGTTCTATGAGATGTTAGGAACACAGTGGACATTAATATTTTACGGAACACGTACTAATTTATTGTTTTAAAAAATGACTTTATAAAAAGCCTATTCCACCCGCGGGGATATAGACAATTGTTTATTGCTCATCAACGCAAATAAATAATCGGCTGAAAATTTGCTCAAATATTTCTTGGGATGTTAGAAACACAGTGAATATTCGTTTTTTAGGGAGCACTGCTTCATTGTTTAAAAAAATACCAAACAGACTTTGAATTTTTCGTGTGCTGTACCTATGTGAAAGTGTGGATATCTTTGTGTCTATAGAAGCCATTTGTTATTTTTAGCAGATGGTTCTGGCACACTTGAATCAGTCTTTCTCTATTATCGTTTTGATTTCCATAGAGATCTATTACTTTATTATTCGTTCTACGACTCATTCTACTATTCATGTTTCCGAGTATTATCTTTTGTTTTTTCTGTTTTTATAATTTTTTAATAATTATGTCGTTAACCTTTTCAAAGAATTTATATTTTGTAATGGATGGTTCATCGTCCGAGATTGTATATATTCCTAGGATTGTTATCAATGTTTGGTTTATGTTAATATTAACTCGTAGTATGTTCTCATCTATCATTTCGAAGTTATTTTACGGCGATGTTTTTTATGTATCATAATCGAAACTCCTCTTCTTTCTCTTTGATGCTTAGGGACTCCGCTAAATATGTATAGTTGCCTATGATTTCTGTACCACTTTTTTTTTCTTTGTTTTGATTAAGACTACAATATCCATGTTGATACTATTCTCTTGGATGACTTTCTCCATCTTCCCTCCAATACCCTGATACATTTCATGTGCCAATATTTATGATCCTTTTCTGTATCTTGTGTTGTTTACCGTGTAATCTACCTGGAATTCCGAGACATTTGTTAGGCTTTTTGGTATTGTAAGTTTTTTTATAAGTGCCTGACGTTTTAACCTCCAACCTGGAGGACCAAGTTATCTTTGTTCGAGGTTTCTTCCTTTAGATCGATTGTTTATTTCGGGATTCCAGAGATTGATCTTTTCCTTTATCTGTACCCTAGGCAGGAACCCTTATAGGGTACTATCGTCCGGGCTAGATGAACTCTGGATGGTTTTTTTTTTTTTTTAAAAGCTGTTACTTCCCTATCTCTCCTCCTTTCTTGTCTTTTGCATGACCYCAGGTTTGGGACTGATGTAGCGGAGCTAAGTAATAATTACAAAACATAAAAAGAATATGACGAAATAGAATTTTTTAGAAAGTATAAAAAAATTTAATTGATTCTAAATCTTCAAAAATAAAAAGTTGGACTAAAAAATAAATATTAATATTGCAAAGGAAAGTATGTATGGTTTATGAAAAATCTAAAAGAACATGATGGTTTAATAAACGTTTAATCTCTTGGAAAAAAGAACTTATTTAAAAAATCGGAACAGAGAGAATCTGAATGGATAATGACTCATTATTCATCGTATGTTGGATCTATTTATCGGTTTATTTTGTTTATTTATGCACCAACATTTATACTCTTCCGCGCTTTTCCGATACCGATTTTCAACGATACTACTATATTTTGTTCAGCGAGAATATACCTCAGTTTGCGCATAGGCGGAGAGCGTGGCGCATTACTTAGCACCATATACATTGACCAAAATTTTAAGAGTTTGTGGTTAAATATCTTAAAAACAAGATTTAATAAAAAATGTTATAAGAATAAAAAAATTAATTTATTAGCCAATTAACATCAGTTACAACAATAAATGACAGTTACATTCTAAAAAAGTTGATCTTGACTTAAGGTTATTTTGAGGTTATCATCAAATTCGTTATCTTAAATTTCAGTAAATTTTATATTTATAAAATTTAGGATTTACTCACAAAAGTTAAAAGGATGATATATAAGCCTATACATAAGTGCTATCCTACAATATGCTATAGATTCTCTAACTTCAAACTTTTATTTCACTGCGAGAAAAAATTGTACAGGTACAAACTAAAATTGATTTTAAAGATAAAATTATGAAATGCCGTTTGCAAAATTGATAGAAAAAAATTTTGTTGTTAGCAATAAATCGAAGAACATGACCAAAATCGCTATGTAAATTAATTTATTTCGGTAATCTGATGTGATAGACTAATTCTGCAGCCGGATTCAGATTTAGCGCACAAAATTACGTAGGAAACGATTTTTAGAACGCAGGAACATGCATACTTGTATTATAAAAGATTAATTTCAGAAATGATATATCATGACATACATATTACAAAAAAAAAAAATGGAATTAATTTTTGTCGGTGATGCTGAACTATTGGACCCTTTGATAAAACTTTATTTTTACACAGTTCAATTCCAAATGAAGTCCGACTGACCTTGACATTGACTTTTCCCGTCATTCGTTGTTTAACATCCGTCGTTGAACATTAGAACTTCCGATAATTAAGTCAAAATAACCGTTTCGGTATATATAAATATAGTGCATATATAGCATAACTTTGAAAAATAGGGAGGAGAGACAAATTGATAATTTAATTTAATTCTTCAGATTTCGTAACAAAAATCATGGAAAATTTCTGAAATAGAGAGTCATAAATTTGAATATATTTTAAATGAAATTTTTTAAAGCCAGTCATTTTGACTGGTTTGGTAGTTCTAATGTTAAAAAATTGTTAATAAAACAATTTTTATAAGTGGAACGTTTCAGGCCGATACGGAATATAATTGTTTCTATATTTAGTTTTCGACTTTCCACGCGAAGCAAGGGCAACTCCATACGCTCCTTGCTTAGGGATGAAACAAGGTCTATAATTGTACTGCAAAAATCCCATATGAAATAATACAATTACACATTTCGTTTCGCCCCGTAAACAGAGGGTAGTGTGAGGCGAATCTCGCTTCGCGTGGAAAGTCGAAAACCCATAAACGGTACAATTACAGATCTCTTTTTATTCCGTAAACCGTATAAAATTAAATAGGACATTTTTTCTATTATATTGCAAATTTTTTTTCAGAGAGTGTATTATTTGTCCTTGGAATATTATATGGGAAGATCGCTACAAAATACAATGATCAATTTAGGGATACAAGGAGCATGCGACGAAGCTATGTATCAGGCAAGTGTATTTTATTTTATTAAATAAGTATATAGAAATTTTTCGAATATAATGAAACACGTAAAAAATTAATACGTTAAAAGAACAATTTTTTTAATCTCCAAAAATAATTGGAAATAAATGAATTATTTTTATACCAAGTTATTTGAAATTGAAACATATTTTTACAAATATGTCATACTTTCTTTGAATCGATGGAAGTGAAAAATCTTTTTTTTTTTTTATTTGGTTTATATGATATTTTTAAGAATAATATATTTTAAGAATAATATATTTTTTGACTATTTATGAAAAAAAGTATATAATTATATACAGATCACAAAAATTTTGTAATTGACATAACACACACGCGCGCACGTACGTAATAAAGAGAAACAGAAATATTTTTCTTGATATCTAGAATGTGAGAAATCACTTTATATTTATAATAATCAATAATCCTTAAGAATTAGAAATTTCTAATTTAAAGAATTAAAAAAACGATTATTTTTAATTTTTTAATTCTTTATAATTTTAAGTAATGTATCCTCAAAGTGATTTTTATGAAATTCGAACAATTTATCAGTGGTTTTGAAGATTTTAAAGAATCGATGTTAAAGACAGCGCGTAGCTTTTTTTTAAATTACCTTCTAACCAATTACCAATTTTGTTAACATTTGAGTTATATTGTTTGAAGCAGGAAACATTTATAATAATTAAAATAAACTTCGAATTGTCTGTTTTGAAGTAATGGACAAATTTTGAGACACTGTAAATCGTATCAAAATCTTATATTCATTAAATAATATATTTTGATATATGAATATGAAACTCCTATTTAAGGAGGGCATCTTCAATAGCTTTAACATATGTTGACAAGATTAAGACCCTGAATAACATTCAAAAGATTTTAGCCGTCGCTCGTTGTTTATTAAAACATTATTGACAAAAGAAGTTTTATAAATAAAACCTAGATTTCTAACATTGTGTGTATTTAGGAAGTAAACACATGATGAGTGTTATATACAAATATCTATTACATACATACGAACATTTGTATTACGAACTTACTCTCCTTTTTCAGGTACAATTTTTAACCTTGTTTTGCACTATGAGCAAAGGACGAAGAGAGGATTTCGCTTTGCGTTGTATAGTATATGCGTGAATGCAGTAGCTTCCCTTTCAGGAGAGTTCATCGTGAAAAGTAAAACTCATATAAAATGAGATTTTACTCAAACTTATTTGTTTTTCGGTGATGAATGCAGTGGGTTCCGCCTTTCCCGCCATGGGGAACGGAACACATTGCATCTATGTATATACTTTATAACGCGAAGCAAGATCACATGGATTTACAATTTTTCACGCAAAATGAGATTCCAATTTAAATATATTTTTAAATTGAAACTAAAATTTGATTTAAGTTAGATTAATTTTTTTGGGTACCCTCTAAGGGGAGATGCAACCTACTGCGTCCACGTAATTCAGCAAATTATTTCCTTTAACACTAACATAAACCGGTATATTTTTCTAATTTGTTTGTCAATAATTTTTTAATAAACAACGCATAACAGTTAAAATCTTTTGAATATTACTTAAGGTTACTTATGACTTTGGTAATATATGTCAAAGTTAAGACTATAAAAGTGCCTCCCCCCCTCTCCTTTTTGTGTCCACGAAACTAGAAATCGTTCCAAGATCTCGGATGGAGAGAGAATTGGCCAATCGCATTTGAAAAATTCGGCCAAGTGACCAATACGATTAGTCAATTTTCTTTCCGTCCGAGATAGATTTCTAGCATCATGGACATAAGGCTTAAAGAAGTTTTATTATATTTTTTATATTTTTATATTTATTTTATTTATTATATTGGTATATTTTTTCTCTTAATGGATTTGATAAATTAAATTAAAACAAATTTGCAAATATGCAAGTCTCAATTTAACAATATTACGAGAAATAAAATAATGTTTAGAAAATTAAAGTTGGAACATTTAAACATATGTCAAGTAATTAATCATAACAAAATGAAAATCAAAACAAAATGAACTTTAAGTATAGAATATCTTGCGAAATAAAAATTTTATTCCATATTTGTACAATTATTAATAGTAGTAACGAATTGACAGACCTACGAAAGGCCCTATTGTCACCTAGAAAGTCACCCTGAAAATTTCTTTGTGACCACGCTAGTTAACTGGGCTAGCAGTTCCAGCCTAATGTTCGACACCAGGCTTAGAAGACTGCTCATTCTCCCTATTGCTAGATCCCAGATTTCGAGAAACGGCCCTAGAATCTATATCTTTTTACAAGAAAGAGCGCAAGGCAGCAGCAAAGACTGTCCTCATTCTTTTTTCCATATAATCGGCGATCCTTTTGCTCAGCAAAGCTGAGCTTGTATGAGTGAAACTTCTTAGACTCACAATAACAAATTCTAAAATATCATTTCAAATGAAATAAAATTTCTCGTTCTTTTCGAATCTTGTGTCAAAAATAGGGGTTTCCATTTAAAAAATGACCTTGACCTTCAAATAACCTTGAAAATCGACCTGAAGGTCAAAATCATTAGCACAGACCCTCATTGTCCTCGACAATTTTTGTCCCAACCATTTTTTTGTAGCTGGCGTATTTTAGGAGATATTTGGATCCGTCGATTAAAATAGGTCATAGTGTATGTAAAATATATAATATACCGCCAAGAAGGGGACTTGGTTTACAAATATTGCTAATCACATTCATCCATCCATATTTTACCCTACTCCTACTCCTATACTATCCTTATGTCTATTTAAATCAAATAAATAACTAATAACTAAACAATTTATACCACACTAAAATACAATATTACTATATATACATATCACAGAGCTTTCCGCTTACTCCTCCATCACTGAATTATTTACATAATGTACAAACCAAACCAAACACGCTTCTCTTTCTATCTTTTATCTCTGCTTAATCCCCTACTCGTATAACCTATCCATTCAAATCTTCTCCGTTTTAACCTGCTTCCTTTCCTTATTTAATATTTTCTTCTTACTTATACTCCTTCCTTTTAACTCCAACCTTCCTCTCTCTCTCTTTGCCTCCGTTCTTTTTCTTTGATCTTTGCTCTCTTTCCTCTTTCCTTAACTAGTCTCCTGAGTAACTTTTCTTTACCACTATCTAAATCCTTTCCCCAGAGTTGTTCTTAAATTTCCGCATCCTCATTCCCTGAACCATTCTTTTACTTCATCACATTCTTTTACATGGTGCTCCAAGCTATCTTTTTCTTTCTCGCAAAACACACATTTCCACTGTTCTTCATTCAGCCAGAATTTATTCGTATTTTCTAGGTTGCTACATCTCAACTTTACTAAAGCCTTAACCTCCTCCCTCTTACCTTTTTTTTCTAGATTTTCGTCCTTTAAATATCTCGGACATCCCTCTAAAACTTTAAACTCTTTATATCTCGTGTTGTACCTTGCTTTCTTAATTTTCTCTTCTTCCTTCTTTCTCAATCTACATCTTTCTCTTTCAATTACTTCCTCTATTTCTTCCCTATTCCATTCTATCCTTTCCTCTATCTCCCTATCCTATTGTATTTAAATATTTTTCTTTTTCCTCTCCATATTTGTCCCTCCATCCTTATTGCCTTTTTTTCATCCAACATTCCCTAGCAATCCTATCAGCTCTTCCTAATTGCAACCTCTCCTCATATCGCTCTTAAGCCCTACACCACGCTCAATTTCAAACCCAGCTTCCTTGATATTAAATACCTTGGGGTACAGAACTCTAAGCCGAAAATCCATCTTACATAATCATACATTATCTTTTCTAAGTCAGTTTTTTCCTCCCAACCCCATATCTCCACTCCATATTCCATTACACTCTGCACCAAATACCTAAACAAATTCCATCTCCTTATACAATCATTCCTGCAAATCTTCTCTCCTAAACCCCATACCTTTTTCACCGCCAGTCTATCTTTTCTAGTTAGTTCTTTTATGTGTTCTTTATAATTACCATTGTCACTTATTACAAAATCTAAATATTTGAACACTTGTACTTCTTGTATTACCTTCTAATTCCATTCCCATTTCTTTTTCCTGTCCTTATCTCTATTATTAAATACTAGTATCTTTGATTTCTTCATATTCAATTCCGTACTTCTGTCCTTAAGGAAAACCTTCAATGTCATCATGTCCAACATCGCATCTCTATTTTTCGCAATTAATATTATGTCGTCCGCGTACGCCAAATTCCAGATTCTTTGACTACCTATTCCTACACCCCCTATTCCTCTTCTTTCTAGCCTCTCCTTTAATTCGGCCATATACATATTAAACAGGAATGGACTCATCACACATCCTTGATGCACTCCCTTCGTTGTCCTAAAACTCCTAGTAGTAGTAAGTTCTTGCCTCGTTCGTATCATCACTACTGTGTCTTCATATATTTTCTCCACTCTTTTGACTAGATCTTCCTTTACTCTTTTTCTTCTTAGTTCCTTCCATAACTTGCTCAAAAGCCTTCAGATCCACAAAAAACATATATATTTTTCCATTTTCCCCTTCGTATCTTTTTTCTCTGCATAACGTGATTTAGCACGAAAACATTATCCAGAGTCGATCTCCCTTTTCTAAAACCCGCCTGACTCTCGGCGATCATACCTTTCCCTTTCACTTCCTTCTTTATCCTATTTCTCGACATCTCTGCGTACACCTTATATATCGTGCACAACAAAGATATCCCTTTATAGTTACCCATTATGTTCTTTTCTCTTCTTTTATACAACGGCACTACTATGCTCTTTTTCCAATCGCAGGGCATCGTTCCTTGCTGCCAAATTGTTTTTATTAAGTCTATCATTTCTTCTTCTAGTTCCTTGCCCACATATTTCCAGGCTTCCATGAATCCCATCTACTCCCGCTGCCTTCCTCACCTTTAAACTCTTAATCGCTCTTCGAAATTCCTCCATCTTTAACTCCTCTTCCATTGGACCTCTAACCTCCTCATTCGTATCTCTCTGTCTTCCTTCCATCTCTTCACCTTCCAGTTCCATGAAATGTCTCCTTCATTTTTCCTTACCAATGTCGTTCTCGTTCCATTTCTTCGTACCCCTTTTCTTGTTGATATATCTGCTTCCACACATCTGCTTCCCTTTTCATGTTCTTCAACTCTTCCTCCTCCCTTGTTCTCTTTTCCTTTTGARTCTCCTTCAAAACTGCCTTAAACTTTTTCTTTTCTTCTATGTATCTGCTCCTTTCTATCTTCCCTTTTCTTCACCACCAGTACATTTTCTTCACTCCTCTCTTACCTCTTGTGCATCTTCTATCCCAGCTCCTTTTCCTTTATCTTTAGCCTCTTCACCATCGCCCCATGAACTATCTTTTTAAACCTTTCCCATTTTTCTTTCATCGATGCAAACTCCTTCCTTTCGGCTCTTGTTTGCTTACACATCTCATCCGTTTTTTCCACATACGACTCTTTTGTCTCCTGATTCCAGACGATCATTTCTATTTCCTTCCTTTTCTTTCTTCCTTGTCCTTGTATCCGCTTCTCATATCCTTCTTTTGATCTCATCTCCATGGTCAGCTCCAGTGGCATGTGATCCGAGTCCACCCTGTTCCCTATTCTAAAGCACCTTATTCTATTACTTATTCGCTCATTTATCACCATAATCTATTGTTGAAAATCCCCTCGCACCTATGTATGTAAAGTCTCCTTCCCAATCTCCTTCCGTGCAACCATTTAGTACCTCCCATCCCCTTTCACTTAAGCAATCCATAAAACTCCTTCCTCCATTACCTATACATATATCCTTGCTATGCCTATCCATTTCCCTTTCCTTCACTCCTTGTTTTCCTAAATTTCCTATTCTCAGGTTAAAATCTCCCCCTATTATTACATTTTCCTCTCCTTCTAACTCCGTCATTGCATCCAACCTTTCCGTTAAATTTTTTCCTTCTTGTTCACCGTAAACTGAAATAATAACTATGGGCTTCTTGTCTACTTCTATCTCTATCGGATCTCATTATTCCTTCCCCTTTCTTTGCTATTAGGTTACATTTACCCAACTCCTCTTTTTTCTTTCCCTTTGGGATAGAAGATGCACAAGAGGTAAGAGAGGAGTGAAGAAAATGTACTGGTGGTGAAGAAAAGGGAAGATAGAAAGGAGCAGATACATAGAAGAAAAGAAAAAGTTTAAGGCAGTTTTGAAGGAGA
>JANQDE010000167.1:117436-142936 GCA_037157785.1 Cephalotes varians
GCTCCTTTTCTATCTCCAACCATGCCTTCCATATTCCTTTCGCCTTCACTCTACCTACCCCTACCTTCACCTCCAAACCTTTCCTCTTCTGTTCTTTTACCCACCTATTTATCTTCACCTGTATATTTCTCTCCTCCCAGCTTAAATCATTCTCAATATATATATTTTCTCCTTTTAGCCTAAATTTATTACGCATCACTTCCCTCTTTTCTTCTTCACTCTCCATTTTCACCACTACTACTGTTCCACTTTCCCTGCATGCCACTATCTTCGCGTCCACACACAGCTTTTCCTTTATCAAATCTGTCACCCAATTTATACTCTTCTTCCTGTCATTTCCGACCTCTCTTGGAATTTTTATCCCTTTAATTATTATATTCTTTCTCCTATCTTCTCTATCCTTGTCAATCACTCATCTCTTAATCCTTTCCACTTGTACTTAAGCTGCTCCCCACGCTTACCTCCCCCTCACTTCTCCCACTACTATTACCTCTCATACTTCCTATACTATTCATGCTTTTTGCTCTCATCTCTACTGCTTGCCCTCTCCTCTATCTGTTCCTCCTCTACTCTCTTTTTTATCCACCCTTCTATCTCTTCCATCCTCCAAATTCAATCCTACCCATTTTCTCCTCTTTCTTTAATCCTCTTTTTTAATCCTCTTAACTCCTCCCTTATATTTCTCTTCTTCTCTTTCAGCTCTTTTAACTCTTTCTCTATAATTTCATTGCATACATTGATCACTCTTATCTTTTCCTCTTTCTCTAACTTCTCCTCACTAAGCTTAAATATTACTTTTTTCCCTTCTTCTTTTCCTTTCGTCATTAATTTCCTCTGCTTATCTTCCAAACTCAGTCTCCCTATCGGTATTTCTCGCTTCCCTTCCCGCCATAATTTCGCTTTTAATCTTCCTGCTATTCACCTGCCAAAAACTCCTCTTTTCCTTCCTTTTCTCCTCCACTCCCCTTCAAACTAATCGCCTTTCCTATCTTACACGCTATTCGCTTTACTTCTCTACGCTTTTTCGCTTTCACTTAACACTCTATTTCTCACACACTCGCTGAGCACACATCTCCTCACCATCACCGCACACCACCTAACTAAGTCGTTTTTATTTTTGTTAAAAAAATTTTTAAATATTTTATTTAAGAATCACTTAAAAATTATTTGTATATTAAATCAGAGACTTCGATAAGTGTTTCAGAAATTTTTTTCAGGTTTTTTTAGAACACTAAAAAAATCAAGTCTGAAAATAAAAAACCAATCGCGTTGGGAAAAAATATGCCGGCACAAAGTTAACAAGTTCACAAAGAAAAATTAAGTTTTATAAAAAATGCAATAGTAATTTATGATTTTGTAGTATATACAGTATATAGAGTGTTTCATTTTAAATGATTAAATGATTAAATGATTAATGATAAAAAATTTTTTGTTTTTAATTTTAAATAAAGATATTTTAAACAAAAGTTGATGTGATTTAGAGGGAGACAAATAATGGCAAAATCAACTTTCTAAAAAATCGATTTTTTTTAAGATCATCATTAGTTTTAAAATGGAATGATATAATTTTTTTACATAATATAATTTATTCAGATGAATTTTTGAATATTTTAATCTTTTTAAATATATATTTTACTTTTGTATTATGGTACAGTTAAAATTTTTAGCATTTTATTAAAATTCTGGGGAATTATTTTCTGTGTTTCAAAAAAATAATTTTTTTACATGGAATACTTCTTCGTTATTTTTCTCTACCTTTCTTAGTTTAGAAAACAGAGCATCTTAATCATCTTATATAATTTTAGCTATTTTTTGTAGATGGGTTTGGATATAGAAGAACTAGAAGAACTCGAAGAAGATGCCGGACTCGGTAACGGAGGACTAGGTCGTCTAGCTGCTTGCTTTTTAGATAGTATGGCCACGTTAGGTTTAGCTGCTTATGGATATGGTATACGTTACGAATATGGTATATTCGCACAGAAAATAAGAAACGGTGAGCAAATAGAAGAACCTGACGATTGGCTCAGATATGGCAATCCCTGGGAGAAAGCTCGGCCAGAATTTATGTTACCGGTGAACTTTTATGGCCATGTGATTGATACTTCGGAGGGTAAGAAATGGGTGAATACACAGGTAATAATTCATTCATATATATAATATTTTTTACATATAGGATGTATTCCAAAAGATTACTGAATATTATTTTTACTACATAATCAATTTGGATCTCTTAAAAAAAAATGCTGAGGCATTTACAGTTTTCGAACAATTAAAAAAAAAATGAAAAATTTATGGCTAAAAATTTTGCAAGAGAAAATATTACAAAAAAGTATGCAGTCAAATTCACATCGATTATATTTCAAGATTATATTTCAGAATTTTAATTCAAAGCTTATCTATAAAAATGCATTGCGACCGCACTCACGAGCGTGGTGCAACTTCGCCGCGACTACGCTTCGGAAAGTAGTCTCTTATATTTCACTTCCTACAATTCGTGAACCGAAAGTTAGGTGCCCGGGCACGAGCGAGCGTGTCACTCGTAATTACGCAATCCCAATTAGTATCGAAGATCTGTATTTAATGCATCGAAATAGCTAGTTACGGCGGCTCTGAAAACCGTTAGCTCAGCCATTGAATTGGTGGAGCGGCGGTCCGATACGAGCAGGTGGATAGCAAGGAGCAAGAAAGGCAATAATGCGAATGCACAGAATTAATAGTAACATGTAACAATAATCTATTTCCAACGCGCAAGGATACAGAAATATTTACATAGGAGTCCGCGGCACGATAACGTTTATCAAACTTGATTTTAGATTCCGCGTAATCTCCGAGTCATCTAGGGCTTCCTATGACCGGTTTTGCGTACGAACTCTTACAATCCGAAGTCGTCTACGCGACAAATAGCGACAATCCAAACAGTATGACCAAATTCGAGTCGGCCACCGTCTGGCCGTTACATCCGGGACGGAACAGATTCGCCGCGCAATTACTCAGCACTGGCGATTTAAGTCATATCAGAAAGTAGCTTCGCGATTCTGGAACGCGAGACGTGCAATAGATTTGGGAACGCTACATCCGCTCAATCATACGCAACACACTCAACACGATATTACAAACAATACGCGACAATATACGGTGACTTGGCTGTAGCTTTGGGCAAGGGAAACGAAATCCTCGACTTTAACTCTACTTCTCGTGATACTACCGGACGGCGGAGTCGAGAAGAAATTTATCATCTATTATCAGAATTACAACGTCCGCTATTCGGGACGGAAGCAAAAGTAAAGATTTTACCGGCGGCGATCCATCCGACAACGCGAAACCGGCGGCTATACAACTCTCGGCGTTCGTTTCACCAAATTCTCTGCGCGGTCCTCTCGATGTTTCGCTCGGCTCTCTAGGTCGCTCGCTCTCGCTCTCCGGCGTTCCTCGGCCTCAGGCACCACAGCACGAGTGATCGCCGCTTCTTCCGCAGGAGAAACGCTTAACGGGCCCAAATCGCTTCCGGATTGGCCCTAACCGTCTTATCGCGACACTCGCGAATAGTGCGAGTTGCGTATCTTCGCGGCCTTGGCGCGTGGTTTAAATCCAGCAGGAGCGTCTCTCCTCAACTTGGGAGCCACCATCCTACCTCCTTATCAGGCAGTCGACCTGGTCTGGGACCTTAGCTCTTACTGTGATCCTCCGTTTCTATTTTAGCGGATTATTTGCCCCGTGTCTTTCCTGAGGGTGTATTGTCCGCCGGCCGGTGGCCTCTCCCTTTCTTGGCAGTCAAATCCGAGAGCTTCTCCTTCTATTATTGGCGAGAGTCTTTTCTTCGCCACCTTTAATAGCCATGCCGTGCGCCTCTGAAAAGATGCCGTAACAGTAATCGACCGGGGTGTCGGCTAGGGTATCGAGAAAATAAATGATATCACTGTGTCACTCCCGCTACCTAGGGGACTTCTGGATGTTGATATCCTCTTCTTTCGCTGGTCGCTGGTCGGATGAAACGACGCATGGTACAACAACTGATCCGCTAGCCGCCGAATGCTTACACTTGCTCATACAATTATTGGACGTAACGGAAAAAATACGCGTAAGATCGATCGCAAAATCGAAAAATCGCGCAATACACTCATCCCCCTCCCCCCGAGCCGAGAGACACAGGACATGAGCCACTTTTTCGCGGTCGGGTCCGCTGATTCCTGTGACGGACGGATGTCCAAAAAGACGCCATGTCACAGCATAAAATTAGAAAGAAAATAACATTTGATAAAAAAAAAAATTATTGCTAAATTTTATAGAAAAGCTGTGATTAAAGGAATGTTTAATGTTTTTGGAATACTCTATATAAATAATCCGTAATATGATAATTTTTTATACTATTTTATTTATAATATTATTTGTTAAAGGTCATTTTTGCCATGCCCTATGATAGTCCAATTCCTGGCTACAAAAATAATGTTGTTAATACATTAAGGTTATGGTCCGCAAAGTCGCCTATAGAATTTAATTTGAAATTTTGTAAGTATCAAATCAATAAGTTTTCGCAATATACAACAATTTTTTCACATACTGTTGACTTTTTCAGTTAACGACGGTGACTATATACAGGCTGTGATTGATCGTAATCTGGCGGAGAATATCTCCAGAGTTCTTTATCCCAACGACAATTTCTTCGAAGGCAAAGAGCTCAGATTGAAGCAGGAATACTTTATGGTAGCTGCTACTCTGCAAGACATTATTCGAAGATATAAATCTAGCAAATTCGGCTCGAGGGAGCATCATAGAACTGATTTTAGTGCTTTTCCTGATAAAGTAGCTATTCAACTGAATGATACGCATCCCTCTTTAGCTATTCCCGAGCTGATGAGAATCCTCATTGATGTCGAAAAACTTTCTTGGGAGGAGGTATGTTTATCATATAGGAACATTATCTACATATTTGAGAAAAAAGATGTTTATTTTGAAAAAAGTTTGTTAAAATAAAAAACTTACAATTTACAATGTACAATTATTTACTTTTTTTATGCAATTATGTATCTTTTTTATATTAATTGCTTCATTTCATTACTTTATAAAAATATTAAGGCTATAAGAAAAAGAATTTAAGCAATTTAGTCCAATATCTTAAAAGCTGAGCTCAGCAGCAAAAAATGTTTCGGATAAAAGTTGTATAGTCTGAAGAAGTAATGATAAAATATCAATTTAAAAAAAAAATCGATTTTTTTTTCACTTGAAAGTTATTTCTATTTTTTTAAAATAAAATTATATAATTTTTTTAATAATATTCTTTTAGTTATTTTGTATATAAAATATTAAAAATATTAAAATAGAAATTATAAAAAATTTAAGTTACGAGATATTTGATACTTCTGATATGTTTTATATACTTCATATATTCGATCATTACAAAAATCTTGGTTTTTTCGGATTATGAAAACACAGATTATATCATTGAAAGCTTTAATTAATCTTGAACATATTTGACCATTATTTTCTATGATTTTTTTCCATCGTTCAGGTAGTATTCGAATACTTCTATCATTAAATGCGATGTTTTTATTGTCGAAGAACGAAATTAAATATTTTCTGATGGTTTTTTCTGAATTTTTTCTTGTCAAATTACTTTAATAAAGAACAAAACAAATGATAGTCGGATAGCGAAATATCGGAAAAATATGCAGGATAAAGTAGAAGCTTCCAGCCTAATTCAAACAACTTTTTTGTGTAATGTTCGAGTGATGAAAAAGAATTCTTTTTCGAGAATTCCTTTCCTGATCAAACTTGGCTGTTTTTCTTGAATTGCTGCACGCAGATTATCAAGTTGCTGACAGTCAGCTTGTCAGCATTAATCGTTTGATCTTTAACAATAGCTCAAGATACAGTATACCCTTGCCATCTCACCCGACGGACAAGAGATTTCTTGAGGTACAATCCAGATCTTGCCACTGTTTGACTACTTTCATTTGATTCTTCTTTCAAGTTCTTTTGCGGATTGTTTACACAATCCATTTTTCATCATCATGTTGTCACAATTTGATAAAAAAAAACTTCGTTTTTTAGTCTGC
Organism: Cephalotes varians; assembly: GCA_037157785.1. Classification (NCBI taxonomy): domain Eukaryota; kingdom Metazoa; phylum Arthropoda; class Insecta; order Hymenoptera; family Formicidae; genus Cephalotes; species Cephalotes varians. The sequence continues at coordinate 123,490 of JANQDE010000167.1, forward strand.
CAAACAAATAATTTGCAAAGAAGCAATAATTTATTTATTTATTTTTTTTATTCAATAAATGAGGCACCCGAGCAAGCAGGCACTATCAAGCTTCAATACATAATTCAATTTACTCAATCTGCCGTTGTATCATTAATGTTTAGACTCTTTGCAATCTCCTTCGTTGAAATTCGTGGATTTGCAGCAACTATTACACGAATTGAGTCATCAACAGTCGTAGACTGTTCAAAACAAAACTTATTTTTGGTGTTAAAATTATCGTTTGAAGTTTGCTTATCATCTTTCACACGTTCAAATCGACAGTGGCTTCTTCAATCTCGTCACAGATGCTTTTTACGACATCGACAATTTTTGTTCCCTTCCGAAATTCGTACATAATAATCGCACATAAATATTTATTTTTAAATGTCATTTTCACTTTAATAAAATCTTAACGTAGATAACTCGAATCGCGCTAATTCATCTTTATGTGACAGCTGACAATGAGATGTTTCCAACAATATGTTATACTTCCCTGCTAGTATCATTCAGTATTAATTACAATGCCATCTCTCAAAAAAATGTCAAGACTTTTGCAATGACCAAATATTTTATTTTGATATGACATAAAATATTAAATATCTTACAAATATTTTATAAATGATTAATTTTTTAATAATTATGCTTTGATACTTTTATGCACAGACTAATGAGATGAATCAATTAAGATAAAAAAAGAAAACACATGGTCGTTTAAAAAAAAAATGTAATTACATATTGCATAATTTTTTGAAAAGCAATTATGTGAAAAGCAATTTTTTTATACTAATCAATTCAAGAAAAAATAAAATATGAAATATTTTAGAAACCAGTGATTTTTTGAAGTTTAATATTGGTTTTATATTTGTATATACAGAATTTCAGCGGATATTGATTTATGAAAAAAATATATAAGATTAACTTATATTTTATTTTATTAAAAAGAGTGAAAGTGACTTTGATATGAGCTTGATCAAGATGAAATAAATAATAAATAAAATTATTTAGTATTCTTTTAAATCAAACAATTTGTGTTTAAAACATTTTTTTGTATCTTATAGTTTATGAATTATTCAAATTTCGAATTAAAATAGAAAACACATTCTGTGTTTTCAAAAAATATTAAATCTTCGACATATTCAAAATTTTGGAAGTATTAAAAGCTTTAAAGAGTTAAAAGTTTGTTTGAAATTTGCAACGATTCAAAATTATTATTGTATATTCAACATAATTTGATATGTTCTCAACAAATATAAAAATTGATATATTCAAAATTTTGGAAATATTAAATGCTTTAAAGAATTTTTGTTTGAATATTTGCAACGATTCAAAAGTATCGCATAATAAATTATTGCGTATCCAACGTAATTTGATGTTTTAAGTTTATTACTATAAATAATATATTTTATTTTAATTTTTAGCTTTTATCTATTGCACACACACACACACACACACACGCACACGCACACGCACACGCACACGCACACACGCACACGCACACGCACACGCACACGCGCGCATATACATTTAAATAGTACACCTGATGTCAGATTGACAGAGTGAATGTCTTTATCGTAACACATAACACTTGAAACAAATATCTTAGAATAATTTAATTTTTAGGCTTGGGATATTACGACACGTACATGCGCCTACACAAATCATACGGTTCTTCCCGAAGCATTAGAAAGATGGCCTACCCATATGTTGGAGAGTATTCTTCCGAGACATTTGCAAATCATTTATCAAATAAATCATTTGCATCTTCAAAATGTCGCAGCCAAGTGGCCTGACAATATGGACCGCATTCGTCGAATGTCCTTGATAGAAGAGGAAGGTGAGAAGAGAGTCAATATGGCTCATCTGTCAATTGTTGGTAGTCATGCCACAAACGGAGTTGCTCGCCTTCATTCTGAAATTCTTAAAGACAGTGTGTATGTAGAATTTTCTTTGTGAAAATTAATAATGCTATGAGAAGATTGATGAAACATTTAATTTGTTTTTCTTTTGTTAGCTTCCGAGACTTTTATGAACTGACACCGGAAAAATTCCAAAACAAGACAAACGGTATCACGCCGAGAAGATGGCTGTTGCTCTGCAATCCAAATCTGTCCGACATAATCGAAGAAGTCAGTATTCAAATTTGAAATATAATAGCTGCCTTCAGCAAACAAAACAGATCAGTAAGTGATTTTCGTAACAAAGGTCGATATTCGTAATCGGTTTTTTTTTCAAGATTGTCTTAAGTAATGTCTTAAGATGCTAATATGACTTTGTGATTGGCTTATGACATTTTAAGATTGTACTTAAGATGGTCTTGAATATAAGATTCGATTATGAAATTACCAACCAAAGCGTCATTGTGCGCTCATTGATCTGCTTTGTCTGCTGAACACAGCCATTAATATTGAAATGCGCGCAGTTTTATATTGCGAATGTTAAGGCCGCTATTCATAGTCGATTCTTATATTTTATTTATTCTCTTTTCTCCCTACATATACACACAAAAAGAATAGAAATACGAGATGGCAGATAAAACATTAATAGTTTAATAGAATAACAAAAACATTAAAAAGAAACTATGGGAAAAATCATAATTATAATCGAAAAATCCATAATAAGAGGCGTTTTTATATATTTATAAAATTATCTTAAGTATAGTCTTAAGTATCATCTTAAGATATCATAAGTTAATCACAAAGCCGTATTAGCATCTTAAAACATTACTTAAATATCATCTTGAAATAAGAACCGACTATGGCTACATTCGCTTTGGACACTTCTGCGTTGTCCAGCATTACTTCATCTTCCTTTCATGTATTGAGCGATAAAGATAGAGTGAAATGTACAGCGCATGATGTATAAAGCGAATGCAGCTTATGAATATCGACTTAAAAGTGATCGGAGAAAGAGCATGAAGAAATATCTTTATCTTTCTCTAATTGTAAGCTATATTATGCATGCATTGGTAAACGATAGTGAGAATCATATCTTTGTGCTAAAAAGAGGCAGGAATACTACTTAAGATCCTCTTTGTCATTTCAACCCCCATTCCAATAATATATTTCAGAGATTCAAATATGTAGCATTATTTTAACATGTTAAACATCATGTCGGTTTGTATGGATCGATGCTAGATTTTGTTATGTTACATAATACCCATCACTGGAGAGATACGCATTGGCTTCCGTAAATTAAATTTTGATAGATTATTATATTTTCTATTTTTCATACTTTTCATTTTTAAGGGCAGACGTTGCTTAAACAAAATGTTCATTTCGATGCAGAGACCGGCGCGGCGACGTAGTGTAAACACAAAATCTAGCGCTGATCCACTGACGTGTCGTTAATATGTTAATTAGGAATCCGAATTAAAAGGATATTTTAGTTTGATTCTGATTTAATAAGACATCGAATAACTATTTTAGTTTTGATCTCGGTTTTTTATCAATAAAAACGCCTCTTATTATGAATTTTTCGGTTATAATTATGGTTTTTCCCATAGTTTCTTTTTAATGTTTTTGTTATTCTATTAAACTATTAATGTTTTATCTGCCATCTCGTATTTCTATTCTTTTTGTGTGTATATGTAGGGAGAAAAGAGAATAAAAATAAAAAATTAATAATATTAAAAAATTAAGATAAACATTTATCTTTTCTCTTTTTTTTTTTTTAATGTGGTTACAGGAAAGATGAATCGTATAAGAAGTTCAGCTGAAAAGAATAGGCCTATTATAATTTGATATGACATATTTACACGAGTTGCAACACCATTTTTCAAAAATTCTTACGAAATTTTCAGACAACTTAACCCTGTACGATCATACATCAGCAGAATTCCATAACAGTCACACGGAATCCATTGGACTCTAGTTGGCGTGTTTTAAGTAGTTACCATGCTTTCAGTATTGCTTATTATAAGCTGAAAAGATTATTGGACATTTTTCAACATCTCTAAAATATAATCCAATGATTTGTTTATCCAAATTTTAAAATTAACATAGCTAAAAAATTATTTAAAACAAATTAACGTAAAAAATGACTTTTTTACTTAAAAAAATATAACTTTTAATTTTTTATATTTTTAAAAATTTTAGGACTTACTCTATAGATTATGTAATTTGCGTTTTTCCTTGACTACACTATCGTCCACTAGTGCAGCATTCAGATAATGTAGCTTATAAACTTTGCAGAATTTTGGTATAGTTTACAGTTTTGATTTAACTAAAGAAAGGGTTATGAAACCTTGATCGGTTCCAGTTCGACCTGAGTTCCTGATTTTAATAATCATAGTTTGCATATATATTTTTTACATATATATAATTTTGTGTGTTTTTGTTATATTTGTAGAAAATTGGTAGCGAATGGACAGTTCATCTGGAACAGTTACAGCAATTGAAGAAGTGGGCAAAGGACCCGGTATTCCAACGTAACGTTGTTAAAGTCAAACAAGAAAATAAATTGCGACTAACTCAAATATTAGAGAAAGAATATGACGTTCGGGTCAATCCAGCATCTATCTTTGATATTCAGGTTAGTATTTTAGGCAATTAAGAAATATACATGTTTTTTTCATTATAAATTCATCACCAATTTGTAACCGATTGATACTTAAATAAAAATCCTGATAAAAAAAATAATATTTTTAAGAATGTTTTATATTTCAAATTTTTATAAAGATTTCTAAAAGATATCTTCAATTTCTTCAGATTTTATAATTTTATCGGAAACTATGAAAAAAAAAATCTTACAATATTTTAAAATATATAAAATTCTAGAAAAAATGCAAACTTTCTTAATATTTTTTAAAAGTGTTCTAATTCGTATAAAAAGTGTGAGAAATTTTCTAAAGAGTTATAAAACTATATAGAAAAATTGTGAAAAATTTTGAAATTTTGAAATTATGTAAAATTTCTGAGAGAAACTATATGAAGAATTCTAAGAAAAACTTTCGAATATCGTGACATTTTATTTCTGAATAATTAACAATTGAAAAGATAAGTAATGAAAAATGTTTGACAAACCAAGTTTCAAGATAGAAGATAGAGAACAAAGCTATCATGATTTTACTATTTATAATTTCAATTGATCTTAATAGAATTTATGAGATTTTTGTTATGCAAATATAAAGTGTTAAAAATTGTTTAAATACTATAAGTTACAACCTTTAACATTTCTGCTAAAAAGAAATCGTTTCCAAATTGGTTCAAAGAAGCTATAATAAAATAAAAATTTTTGATGATTTTTTAAACTATGCAATAATATGTTTATGGTTAAATTGTATAAAATTCAGCAATGAATAAAATGATACAGGATTAAATTGTGATGTTTTGTTGACAGGTAAAGCGTATACATGAGTACAAACGACAATTGTTGAATTGTTTACATGTCATCACTTTGTACAATCGAATAAAAAGGAATCCATCTGCCCATTTTGTTCCGAGAACCGTAATGATAGGTGGTAAGGCAGCTCCGGGTTATCATTTGGCGAAGAAAATCATCAAACTCATCTGCAGCGTTGCTAATGTTGTTAATAATGATCCAATCGTCGGTGATAAACTTAAGTTAATCTTCCTTGAAAATTATCGCGTGACATTGGCCGAAAAGATCATACCAGCAGCGGATTTGAGCGAGCAAATTTCGACCGCTGGCACTGAAGCATCTGGCACTGGCAATATGAAGTTTATGGTCAGTGATATTTGGCAATGATTGAAATTGAGATTGCGCATTTGTTTACATGTCCGACAAGATAATCTCGATAATAAATTTATGTAACAAATACGAAATCATGAATTTTAATTATTTCCTAAGATCTTATTTAATTTACTTAACATAATGTTTGATTATAGTTATTTTTGTTATAAAATTTGGTTTATTCAAATAATTGATCTTGCATTATTTTTACAGTTGAATGGTGCCTTGACTATTGGTACTTTAGATGGAGCAAATGTAGAAATGGCAGAAGAGATGGGTAATGAGAACATCTTTATTTTTGGTATGACAGTAGATGAAGTAGAGGCTCTACAAAGAAGAGGCTATAATGCGCACGATTACTATAACAAGTTACCAGAAGCTAAACAGTGTATCGATCAAATTCAAGGAGGATTCTTCAGTCCAAATAACCCTGATGAATTCCGAGATATTGCTGATGTATTGCTTAAGTGGGATAGATTCCTACTCTTGGCTGATTACGAGAGCTATATAAACGTGCAGGATTATGTTAGCAAAGTTTATCAGGTACTTAATCGATTATAATTAACCTTAGTATAAATTTTTATTTATAAAAAAAAGTTAACTAGAAAATTTATATCATTTTATTCAAAAATAAGGATAAAAAATTGTTTAAAAAAAAAAATTATAGAAAAAATTTATTTGGACAATATTATATTTATAGAGAATAATATATTTTAACTGTAATATATGATTATTACAAAAAAATTTTAATAACACTTAATTTTTTTTAATAACATAAAGGAGTTTTATATTTTATATATATTTATTTTTGTTTTTATTTTCTATTATTTTCCATCATTTAGAATATAAAGTGATCAATAATTCATTCAGTTTTGTTAAGTTATTATGATTCTTTTTATATCATTTTTTAAAGTTAGCAATACAAAAAATTGAAAATTCTAAAAATTATAATTATTGCAATATTTCTCAAGTGGACATAAGTTACATTCAAGGTCTATAAAGAAGTATGTGTATAGTCATTTTTTAGAAAAACTTCTATTTTCAGTTAAGAAGTAAAAAACCCAGTAAAAGAGACATTAACAATTTCATACATATAAGATTACTTTAAATATGAAGTTGTATGTATTTATAAAATTCTTAGATTCTTCACATATTGTTCAAAATTTCTATAAATTTCAGAATTTATAATAATTTTTATATAGTTTTACAACTTTTTAGAACATTTCTTGGATTTTTTTTTATAAAAGTTGAAACAGTTTTTCAAAAAAGTGCTAAGAAAGTCTAAAGTTTTTCTAGAATTCTTTATATATATGAATTCTGAAATATTTCAAAATCTTTTATTCTATAATTTTTGAAGAAAATTTATAAAATCTGAAGAAGTTGCAGATACAATTTTAGAAATTTTTGTAAAAAAAAACTTTGAATATGAATAAGTTTTAAAAATTTCTTCACAAAGAATGTCATGAATTATAATCTGTTAAATATGCCGATGTATAGAATAGATAGATTGATAGGTTAATCTTGATGTTGATGTAATATCAAGGTCACGACTGTCAAGGATTGAATAATTTTTAAAAGATTTTAACATGTTGTTTATTAAAAAACATATGAAATGATAAAAACTGACAATTATTGATAAATGTAATTTATTTTACAGATAGAAAAATCAACAATAGATTAAATTCCTTTTATTATTAAAAAAAATGCTTTAATTCTTTTTTCAAAAAGAAATAATTATTGAACTTAAAAACTTGTAAAATGATATGTTTAAATATATATCAATATGTTTATGTAAGTGTATATGTATTTGTGTACATACGTGATAATTTAACATATGTTAGTAATATCCATATTTAGATTCTTATGATATTCAACATATGTATCTACCTAAATTGTATTCAATGTTGAATTAATTTCAAACAAAAACAATACATAATCAAACAAAGTAATACATAAGAACAATATATAAACATTATATAAGATGTTGAAAATTCCAAGATGCAGGAGGAGCTTCTGCACTCTCATTAAAAAAAAATTCTAATCTAATCCATAAATAATCCTAAATTTATATATTTAATTTTAATTTTAAATTTAAGAAAAATCTTTCTTCTGCCCATATATTTATTTTACATAATAAATATACAAATAATATCTATAGAATTCATATTTTATCGAATTTAAGTTAATTCAATTTAAATAAGATGGTAGCATGCTATCTTATTTATGGATTTAACTTTTTAATAAACTTTTTTAATAAACAATGAATGATAGCTAAAACCTTTTGAAGATCACTCAGAATCAATTAAAACCTTTTGAAGATCGTTTAGGATGATTTTGACAATAATCTCAATGTCATTCGGACACTTTATACATCGGCATATTTATCGAAGTTTTTATCAGGTTCTTTATATTAAAATTTTATTCTAAAATTTTATTATAAAATCTCAATAATACTAACTACGTAATCGCTGTTAATTATTTCAGGACGAGAATAAATGGGTGGAAATGGCTATCCATAACATAGCATCGTCGGGAAAATTTTCATCAGATCGTACAATAGCGGAGTATGCGCGTGAAATTTGGGGTGTCGAACCAAACTGGCAGAAACTTCCGGATCCACACGATCCTCGTGATATTTAAAACTGTGCCATGACTATTTTTTTAAGTGTTTCGATACTTGTTCATCTCCTTTCATAAATAACAATGTTTTGCTGTCGTAAATGAAAATATTTTGGACAATAACCAATGCCATCCAAAATAATTGCACAAAGCAGTAGAAATTATTTGCAAGTATATACATTGTAATTATCGCTTACAGCATTCTATGAATTCTTTGTTTACAGAAATGAGAGCTTTTTAAACGTTGCTTGTGGCGCAGATATTGCTACTGGGTAAAAAATCTTGACATTTTTTTGAGTTATGAAAATACATAGAATATACCATATGAAAAACTTCATTTTAAATCTTGTATATATTCGCCATTGTTTTTCTACGCTCTTTTTCCAATGTTCAGATAGCACTCGAATGCCTCTGTCATAAAATGCGATGCTTTTATTGTCGAAGAACGAAATCAAGTATTTTCTGACGGCTTCTGAATTTTCTCCTGCCAAACTGTTTTCCAAAGAACGAAACAAATGATAGTTAGATAGCGCATTATCAGGATGAGGTAGGAGCTCCCAGTCCACCTCAAACAACTTTTTTGTGTGATGTTTGAAATGCGATTACGCATTGTCGTGAAATAAAATTCCTTTCTGATTGATTAAATTTGGCCGTTTTTCTTGAATTGCTGCATGCAGATCAACTTATTGACAGTATTTGTTAAGATTAATCCCTTAATTTGATCCTTTTAGGGGGTGCAATATAGTACATCCTTGCAATCCCATCAAACGAACAAAAGAATCCTCTTTGGGTAATCCAAGGTTTGCCACTGCTTGACCATTTTCACTTGACTCTCTCTAAGTTCTTTTGCGTTGCGGATTGTCATATACAATCCATTTTTCGTCACCAGTCACAATTCACTCCAAAAAATTTCGTGTTTTAGTCTGCCAAGCAAGAAATTTGCAATCAAGTAACGATCTTTCATTCAGTAAATGAAATACCATCAAGTTTCAATACGTAATTCAACTTTCTCAATCTGCGATAGGTGGTTGAATTATTAATGTTTAGGCTCTTTACAAACTCTTCCGTTGAAATTTGTGGATTTGCAGCAACTATTACACGAATTGAGTCGCTATCAATAAATCGTCCAGAACGAGGCTTATCCTCGATGTCAAAATCTGCATTTGAAATTTACGTACCATCTTTTACACGTTTGAATCGATACAGTAGCTTCTCCAAACGCATTGCAAATGCTTTTTACAGCATCAATAATTCTTTTTTTCAAAACTCGTACATAATAATCGCACATAAATATTCATTTTTTAATACTATTTTTAACAAAATTGTAACTTAAACAACTCGAATCGCGCTAATTTCTTGTTTATGTGATATCTGACAATGAGATCTTTCTAACAATATATAATATACTGTACTTTCCTGCCAGTGTTGGCATTCAGTATTATTTATAACATTATCTCTCAAAAAGATGCCAAGATTTTCCATCAATGACCCAATAAAATCCTTTTGTTGTTTAGCTTTTCCCTGACAATGGAATTACACAATATGCTACTCTAATTATTAGAGTAGCATGTGTACTATTCTCTTTTCTGTGTATGGAATTCTGTGTATAAAGATAATGATTTTTATCGCATGATATAACATCCGTAAATTAACATAGTATATTTGCTCAACTTCATAATTCGATGAGTATAACATTTATGAATTAAATTTTTGGAGATTGGGTAACATGAATTACATGGCACACCGTGTTATGATATTCATACGAATTCTAAATACAATTTAAATTAAATCTAGATTAAATTTTTATTGACAGATTATGCTATTGTATAGCGATTCTTCTTTTATGTAATGAACGAAGAGATGAGTGAAAAGGATTAAAAAGATTCCTTAAGGAAAAGGATTAAAAAAGTATATTATTGCTATAAATTTTCGTGCAACATGTTTTCTATGCGATCACACGTGTATCTATTTCGAATGTCAGATCATCTAACTCTGATTGTGTTCAATATATTTTCGATCATATATGATTTATCTAAAATTGATAAAATGCTTTTTTAAACATAATAGATTCTTAATTTCAGTAAAAATATTTTATAAAAACATCAAGAAATTTAACTGCATCATATGATTCTTATCTTCAATGTTAATGAAAGAGAAAAAGAAAATATACTTATTCTCTATTTTATCAGGAGATTACATATTAATTATATCCTAGCACAGTGCTTATAAGCATAACATTACATAATGTTTAAATAATATATTGTATATTACAAAGAGCATTGTAATTGAAAATAAAATCTGTGGAATATTCTTGAATACGTCTTTTTAAAAATAATATTTGAAAAAGAATAACTTCTCTGCAACTTAACACTTATTACAATGTTTTAGCAATTATTATAATGTTTTCAAATATTTAACATTACAAAATACATGTTTGGAGATCTACAGGATCCTCCTATTGTGTCACCCGTGTCTCATCTTCGGAGTAGATTCACTGTGGCTGTTAGCGCCCTTGATGAATGGTTTCCCTATCCGAGAGAGTGTTTTCTTTCGGGAAGGTCGATGACTTGCTATGCCTTTGCTATGCCGTTGTGAAAGAAAAATATTGGCGTGAGGTGGAATCAAACCTGGATCCTTCGGTTTATAGACTAGTGCTTTATCATTTGTGCTACGGCCATCTTGTTATGTATTTGTTTCTGCGAGTCGTATAGCAAGTTCATCAACAGCGAATATGGGGATGGCAGTCCGCCATACATGATATAAAAAATTAGTTTTTGAAAAAAAAATTTTTTATAATAAATTTCTATAATAAAGTTCATATTCTTTTCATTATTCTTTAATTGATACAATTTAATATTAACTTTTGAATTCATAATAATTCATAATAAAAAAGAAAGGAAAATTTCAATTAGTGTGTCCAACGAATACAAAAAAGTTCGTAATTGAGTTACAGATTTTATTTATTTGAAATTTTCATATTAAAAAAGTATTCATGTATTCATTCGAAACTGTGGATTTTCAAAAATATTTATTCATGAATAATACTTAATAATTATTTTACTTTTTAATTATTTTTATATTTAGATTCATTTAAAAAAATGTAAGAAAAAGCTCCAATAAGCAACTCCTTATCCACAACCACAATTACATTATTTAATACACTCCTCAAAAGCAATAGTTTTCATTTACTTCTTGGTATACCACAGACGCGTGTACTATTTAACTTTTCATTTTTTATTCTTTATTTTTTAAAAATAAATTGCATTAATAATCTTCTATTAATACACGTCTACACATTTCCTAATTTCGATGACAGTTATTCATGAAGTTAGCGCAGCGAGAGAACCAATCCGCGTCGCGAAAAAATGGCAACAATTAACTTTGAAATTTTTAAGAAGACTTCGATATAGTCGAGTATCGATTTAATATGCCTTTTTTAAAATAGGAATCATGTTTCCCAAACTTTAACTAAGCTTGAAAGTAGAATACTTACGGATTGTATCAGTTAATTCTTTGTTGCATTAGTTGCATAGTGTTCATTATGCAAATATATATATAGAACACTTATCTCGCAGTTTTTGCATGTTTTTACACGTTTCGTAATTGATTTGTGTTGTGTATTTGGTATTTAGTATCGTTATGTTCCTAAGATTTGTGTGTATACATAAATAACATAAGTATGTAATTATTTTGCCTTAATGAGTTAAAGCAAAGATCAGTCAGCATTTTCTTTTTAAATTCATGTTGGGATGAAAATGATGATAATAAACATACTTTCAAAATCTCTATAATGTTTTTGGAGTCGTTGATTTCAAATCTGCATTTATAATTATAAACAAGTTTTAAATAATAGATCCAAAATGATGACGAAATTCTATCAAGACAAATGTTGAATTCTGATTTTAATGAAACTATACATATATATATATATATATATATATATATACATACACACATAGGTGAGGTAACTATGTGAACTTAGAAATTATTGAGGCGAAAATTTTAAGGGATAAGATCCTTTATACGTAGAACGCTTTTTTCTTTTATGTTGGACCATTTTCAAATTTTGACAACAGATTTAAAATCGGAAGTCTAAAAAACTCTTATGTATCAAATTTTATACACAAATAAGCTACAATTAATTTTTTAAATCAAAATTTGGCTGCCATATTGACTCTGTCATTTTGATTTTTTAAATTTTGACTTCAGATTTATAATCAGCTATTTCTAAAATTTCCATATCCTTTCTTTTTTGGCAAAATATGTTCAACAGAAAAATTTCTGCAACAAAGGATTAAGTGATTATGCTTGCTTACGCAAGCAAGTCAGTATCATAAGAAAATATACGCTCTATAAGTATTCTTATAAATACTAGAAGCTGACAGATAGTTTCTGGCAACGTTGCTAGAGTAAGAGAAAAAAAAAGATCTGATATCAACGAGACATAGGGGAAATTGTTGTCACGGGACTGGTAATTAAAGTTTTTGTTTACTGATTTTTATAAAAAAGTGGATGTAAGCTTTTGAAACTCTATGTACATTACAATACATCTCTTAGATATTGAAAAAGAAATTCTTGGATATATTCGTAAATATATTATTTAATTTTAAAACTGTGAAAATGTAACAATTAATCCCGTACTCGATGTTGATTGTCATACGTTCCAGGTGTGGTAATCATCTATTTAAGGATCTTTTTGCAATAATGACTCAATGTACAATACTTCATATTAAATTCTAATGCGACTTGTCAGATAGATAAATTATGTATTTTCACTGCTTTACGGCTTTCAAAATAAGGTGAAGTTTTATCTCTGTTTTCCTTCCTTTTGGATAGTTACAATTTAAATATTATTTACATATAACCTCTAAACGACTGTTCAAGCCAGTTGCTAGAAAATTCAGCTTTCTTGAAAAAAAGAATCGCACAAAGAAGAAGCACGTACATGAGCCGCGCTAAACGCATGTACATGCTTTTTCTTTATGCTTTTGAAGCTTCCACGATTTCTCTTATTCTCTTTAAAAGTGCTAAGTGTTGTTTCCGTGTTTTGATTCATTGTTAATGTCAACATTGCAGTTCATTTCATCAGGAACGAATATTATGGAATTACTCAGAATGAATTTCGATCGGAATTGTTCAATTATTCCTTAGACTTCTATTGTTTTCTAGAGAAAACGGGATAATTAGGGAACATGCTCACAATTGCTTCTCTCAAGGATTTTTCTGATATACAAAGTGAGCAAAAAGTCCCGAACCGGTGAAATATCTTGAAAACTAAGCATTTACGAAAGAAATGTTTTCTACAAAAGTTGTAGGGTTTCAAATGATCTGTTTACTGATCTGGAAAGTTTGACCTTAGGTGACGTCACCAAAGACAAGGTTACATTGATTTTTTTAAATGGCACCCCATTTTTGATTACAGAATCTAATAGCTGGTATCAAGGGTGGTGGTCAAGAGCTTTTCAAAACACTACAATTAAGTTATTTTTCATAAAGTACTTTTCGAGTTATGAGGCTTGAAAGTTACAGCACCACTAGCATTTCTCCGTGCTTAGCATTACCCAGAATGAATGACATGGACGTGGCGGGACTCTCATCTCTTTGGGATGCTTGATTTATATGAATCCCCTTGCTTCACGTGTGTACGTGTATGCGCGTGCGCGTGAAATCCAATTTAAAATTCAACAATTCAACATTTTACTGAAACAGGTAGCATTAAAGATTGCTCGCGTAGTGGTTAAAAAATCGCAAATTTAATTCTTATGAAATGCCTTTGAAATAATTATTGTTTGCGTGATACGATCTGATGGGGGTGGACATGTTCTGGCCTCTGTTCGGATGTTGCATCATCAATTTTCTTATCCTTATGTATCATATTTCAACATTATTTTTGTGCTTTTATTTATTCCAATTATCATTTTTTCTGGCCTGTTTAATTTCTGTCAACCTTGTGGGGTATCACGAGCCATTAACTAAGAAGAAAGAGAAGAAAGAATAGAAAGGATTCTCTTGTTCGTCTCATCTTGTAATAATTGAGATTCGTTATCTTATAAGTGTGTTTGTTGATTATTTTATTTATATCTGTCTTATTGATATATAATAAATAATGTATAATATATACTCATGCTTTTTCTTTGTGTTTCCTTGTGTAGCCCTTTTACTTAATTACGTTTTCCGGCTAGTTGTGATAATTAATATTCTGGTGAAAAAATTTCTCTGAATTTCTCTGAAAATGACTCTGAAAAAGTCTCTGAAAAAGTCTGAAAATTTTCCTGAAAATGTCCATAATTTCGGACACATTGCAGAATTTTTTAGAGAATTTTTCAATATAACTTCAGAAACTTTCAGATATTTCTGATTTTCAAAGATTTTCATAAAATTTACAGTATATTCAGTATATTGCCAGGTATTGTCCCATCGGCAGGGTGAAGCGACTTTGCATCAGAGGTGATAAATTCATAGTAAAAGTGAGAGAGGAGAGCTCTGCATTAGATACTACACAAGAGATCACTCGTAGAGGCCTAGAGAAAACTTATTCTAACCGTGATGCCGAGATCAGCGGATTAATTATAGCCGCCGTGGCAAATCCTTTCTTACGAGAAGCTCTGTCATCTAGCGAAAATGATACGCCGATCTCTGAATTTTCGATTTTCAATTTTGGAACTTTTAGAAATTCTGGGCTTCTCAGACATTTGGAAATGATTTTCACAGAAGTCATCGAAAGTCTCTGAATTTCCATGAAAAAGTCTCTGAATGTAATTGAAAATCCTTGATGTTTTCGGACATTTTTAGAGAATATTTCAGAGACATTTTTTCACCATCATACCGGGTCATTTAGGATCTAATCTATATCCACATGACCGTTTTTTAATAAGAGAGATTATATTCACAAATTTTGTTACAATAATGATTATATATAATGCCAAAAATTAACAAAAAACAAAATAGGAGATCAGAAAAATTTACTCATTGCATTTTTTTTAAAAGTTGTAAATAATATACGCGATGCTTTTAATAATATATGCACAAATCATTTTACACAACAAATTACATCAGCAATCTTATAAAAAAGAAAATTTTCTAAGATATATTGATTGTGTTATAAGCTTTTTGACAACCAACCCCCGTATGATAATTAGTCCCGGTCTCTATATATGGTAAATTATTTTTGTGAGACCAAACAATTATCATGATTAGACTCAATATTTTATGGCTGGAACATTTAAAAGATTTAACTATAAAAGTTCGGTTAGTAGGTTTTGGTGGGATCTACAAAATTTCTAATTATATTCTGATTAGATGTTCCCCGTGAGCGGTATGCAACTTATAGCGGTTCCACTAATAGATGGATTATCAAGGATGGAATTATCAAGAAATTCTGGTACATATTCAGTAGGAAAGAATTAATTATTTCCATCTAGTAATTCCTACAAAAATTCTAAATCATTTTTCAACAGATATACTTTTGAATCAATTAGATTTCCAAATAATGCAATTAGATCTTTTTTTTTACAGTCAAAGCAGAATGGGAGTGAATGCAAAATCAAAAATATTCGTATAATCATATTCATAAATATATTCAAACTGAATAAAAAAATATTTATTCATTTCTCATAAATACAAAAAAAAAATTGTATTCATACTCGTATTCATATTCATTATTTATTTGAATATTAGATATATTCATCGGATACACTAATTTCAATAATTTAATTCTTTTTTAAAAATATAATAAATATTTGTTAGTTTATTCTTTCTTGAAATAATACATTTCATATTAATTAATTTACATTACATATTACCTAGGCGTCAAATCTTAATCTTTTAATCGACTTAAGGGGAATAATGCGATCTAACTATCATATATCTATATTATATGTTTCCTTTTTAATCATATATCAATGAATTGAATTAATTTTTTCTATTTGTTTGTTTTTTTTTATGCGATTGGCAATTGTATTTGCTGTCTGAGTCAGGGCTAATCCAAAATCAACTTTTTTTCATACGCGATTGGCTTGTAAAAAAGTCAAAAACAGAAAACTTTATTACGCACAAAACTTATATATATAACTGCATTAATTTTCCACATAGTGCAAAAGCATCGCCATCCAAATTCAGGTATTTATAATACTATATGTGGCATTCATTTGCAAGAATCTTTGTTAAAAAATGGCGCCGCCAGAGTACCAGCCAATTGTTGAAATATTGTGGAAAATGTTGGTCATTTTGTATACAAATTCTGTTGTATATACAATACAAAATTATATTAAACAATGAGAAAAAACTTATTAAAAATAAATTTATCCTATTATTTCGACATATTTTAAGCCGTAGAATTAAGAACTAAGCCTTTCTTTCCATTTGTACTATATATTTTGACTCACTCTATTATAAGACACGTATAAATTCTTTTTTCAAAAAATTTCTTAAAAATTTCTTAAATATTTTGAGATATTACGAAAATTTTTTTCATCAGGATTGCTGAAAAATTTTTTTATTGAATTCTTTATATAATTTTTCAGAATTTCTATATAAATTTCAGAATTTTCTCACTCTATTTTGTCAATATCTATTTTTATAACTTTTTAGAAAAAATTTCTTAGATTTTTTAATACAAATTAATAGTTTTCAAAAATATTCTTTTCTAGAATTCTTTTTTAGAAAAGAGAAAGTCTGTTTTAGATATTTATATATATGTGAATTCTGAAATATTTTAAGATTTCTTATTCTATAACTTCTGAAGCAAACTTAAAAATCTGAGGAAGAGATTAAGATATTTTTTTAGAAATCTTCATAAAAAATTTAAAATAAAAAATTGTTAAAATTATGATAATTGATGATGAGAATTATGAAAATATGATGATGAGAATTTTTTTCATCTATATATATATATATATTTAGTATGAAGTACTATCATCTTTTGATAAAGCCGGTTTATATTCTTACATAAGCCGCGCAATCGCATGTGCTCCGTGTATTTGTCGACGGAGGTGGAAACAGATGAGAATAGACAGAGCAGGCAAACGGCTGTGAAGACGGGGAAGTGGCGTCATTCGTATGAACGTGCGATGCAATTGAATGTAATATGTCTGCGACAATCGAGAGAGACGCAGTTCAACTCGATCACTTGTCGAATACTTCAGACAACATGTCATCTTCGTCCAATGATACTGTCGCTCTAGTGAGACAGGAGGCATTCAAGGATTTCTCCTTTTTTGATGAGGAGACTGTGCCCGCGGTGAGTACCAATGATACCAATATCAGCTTTTTCTTTCTGTTCTTGCGTTATCTTTTTGTGCAATTAAAACACTGATAGTTATCATTTACTAATGCGCGCTCCGTTGTCTAGTTAAATTGTGATCATACACGAGACTATATCGTGTTTCATCAATGATAGATAATTTTTTTTAGAAACATAATTTAACATATTTTATCGTAACACCAAGTAAGAATTAAAAAACATGATTCTAACACTGCGAACAGTGTTATTGTTCGCACGGTCGGGTGTTTCGCACATGCGCGGTGGAGTGACAGTTAATGCAGTAGTGTATATATAGAAGATTATGGGCACGAAAGCTTGGCGGATTTCGACAAGCTAAGATATATATATATATATATATATATATATATATATTTGTATGACGATATTATGTTAATTAATATTAACATTACATATAACATATAAACAAGATAAGAGAAATGTAACGCAAATGTGAAAGTCTGAAAATTAATCAAAGAGAGTAGATATCTTTTTGTTTTGAACTGAATTAGTCAAACGATCTTATCTACTTATTTATATATTTTTTATATTTCGATATGATTTTCAAAAAGATAATATTTTAGTGCAGGGGATTAACAACACTCCTTTTTATTCATACTAGACACTTAATTGACACCGTTCATTGCGCATGCGCAAAAAACTCGACCCAAGCAACACTGACTGCGAAAGGCATAAATATATGTTTATGCGGCAGAAAAAATAGCCACTTATTTATAAAAAGGCATAAACATACATTTAATAAATTTGCTCAATAATATTTTTATTGTTATGTATTAAATTTCTTTTTATCATAGATATTAAATTTTTATTCCTTAATATCTTTTCCAATCAATGCATCTTGCATTAAACGCATAAATGCTGGGAGCGTCCCATTTGTCCATGTTGCGATTTACCACAGCCATTCACAGCTGCTGGTGCTTAGAGACTTTCCACTGTTCAAGCGCTGTGAGTGGCTGATTGGTCAGTCAGTGGTCAATTGCAAACGAGCGCCACTCATAAATGCTCAACACTGGATTTGGAATATATACCGATGTACTTGAGAATAGGGCTCGTGATTTGCTTCTTCGTGAGTTGTTTCGACATTCGAACTTCGAAGCTTCAAATATTCGAAATTTCCGTATTAAAAAAATCGAAGGTTCGAAGCTTTCAATACTTTGATCTTGAAGAATCAAAATTATTAATTTATTATAATATTATATTACAATAATATAAATAAATTAATTTAATATAATAATAACGCGATAGATATATATTTATAAAATTATATGACAAAATCAATATAAAATTTCTAATGTTGCAATGAGTGGGATTTAATAGCCCATGTCACCGATTGGCTAATTTAATATAAAATTTTCTGATTGGTGGTCCAGTGGAAAAACTCTAGGCATCGGTCGATGTGAGTCACTGGCTGTGTTCTCATTTGCAGATTTCAGTACAGTTACCAGTGGACGCCATCTTGTACTGAATACTGTACTAGGGAAGTGTTCCCTTTCTCCAGTACAGTAAAAAAAGTGATCTAAAATTGCAATCTTGACCTTTTGCCGCGAATTATTCTATTCGCATCCAATAATAATTCATCGTCGATTTTTTCATCGCTCTCAGAATCACTTTCAGATGAATCCAAAAATTCGTTGGCAATTGCAATCAATGCATTGTTCATTGTCGCTTTTTTAATTCAATTTCACTAAATAAACGCGCCAGAAAACGTCCGAAGCACAGTTCTTGATTATGTTTTTACTGTAGGTTTGTTCGCGTCGCATGCCCCAACATGCTCCTACTTGCTCCAACACGCTCCAATCTATAGTATTACGTAACGTATATTATAGAATGGAACGT
>JANQDE010000167.1:144786-166916 GCA_037157785.1 Cephalotes varians
TGTACTAAAAAGAGACAAAGATACCACTTAAAACCCTCTTTGTCATTTCACGACACTAGCGCCCGCGCTCGTTCCAGTATTATTATATTTCAGTGATTAGGAGTCCCGATTAACAATGTTTTGATTGAACACCATAGCGACCGGTGCCAGAGGCTTTCCATTGTTCAAGTGTTGTGAATGGCTGCGTTCAGCAGAGAGAGTAGCGGTGCAACTGTTGTAAAATTCATGAATCTAATTGGCGTATGCTCTTAATCTTGACTGAATCTAAGAGCATAGACCAATCAGATTCACGAATTTTACAACAGTTGCACCGCTACTTTCTCTGCTGAACGCAGCCAATGGCTTGTGTCCAATCGAGCACCTGTTGTACTTCGCTAAATTAAAAAACAATTTAAAAATTTTAATTTTTTATAAAATATCAATTTTATTTCTAAATAGTATTGAATTGCAATTTATTTCTAAATAATAACGAAGCAAAACAACATTATAGTGAATAATTTTAACGAAATAATTACAACATTATAATAATTAGAAGTAAAAAAAATGAGAAAATAGACAAAAAGAATGTTAGTAGATAAAAATTAAAGAAAATTTCTATATAATTTCTATCTAATTTCTATATTCTATATTAAATTAATATAATAATAAGAGTAATATAGTTTTTTATATAGTAATTATTTATATTAAACTTTTTATCATATTACAATTATCATTTTACTATTATTGAATGTTTATTAAAATCAAGTTTACAAACTCGAAGATTCGAAGTCTTCGAAAAAATTCGAAGTTTCGAAGTTGTCAAAAGTAACAGCCCTACTTGAGAGACCAATTTGTAATTATTTTGTTCATACATATTATATAATTAATTATATTGTTATATTGTTGATTATTGACCATATCATTTGATTGTTATTTGAAACGCACTTTTTTTATGAGATTCACCAGATGAATAATCATGCTTTCAATCCACTCAACGTTATATAGCATATTTCTTTTTCTTCATTTAAAATGTATTCTTAAGCTATTATGCCAATTCTGTAAATAAATAAAGTAATGTAAGGATATTTATTCACGCTAAAGAAATAGGGAGAAATATGATTTTTTCTAAATATTTTTTTTCAAAGATTATGTATCATTTTTATAGTAATTTTTTTTTCTCCGATTTTTAAACGTTAAAATAGGCCTGGAAATAAATGTTTGAAAATTGTAATTTTTGAACGCAACAAAAACGCGCGATCGTAGACGATCTTTTCGTGACGTCACGTAATGTATGGCTTAGGACCAATTTCACCAACGTCGGTTAAGGCCATATCAAACTAGAGATTGAGATTGAAATTTCAAATCAATCAGAAGAAAGAAAACCAACTTCAAGTTTAGTGAACTTTGCTTTGATTGGACCAAATCCAATCCAATTTCAAGCCCAATCTTTAGTCTGATACAGGCTTTAAAGTAACCGACGGTTAATTCTGAAAGAATTATCCAATGGCATTTGTTTTTGATCAGAATGAATCAATCACGGTTGATACTTTAACCGTCGGTTAGCTTAACCGACGTTGGTGAAATTGGCCCTTAATGGTTATACATTTGGGTTCCGTTTGGGACACACGAATTTTTCAAAGATACATTTTTTATTGTTTAGTGTTGTAACATTTTTTAGTGAACTAATCAATATCATGAATGAAAAACAAAAATATCGTTAGTGTTTTGTGTCATTGTGTACTAATATCCAAATAAGAAGATTGGAGAAAATTTTTGTGCAAGTCCCAGCGGATAAAAAATGAAGAAAGTTGTGGTTTAAAGTGACATATTGATCAGATGAATCTACGAAATCGTGTTATTATTGTTGTGAAAATCATTTCAATGTTAGTATTAAATGAACACTATCCCTTTTATTACGCAAAATGTCAGTTCTAATCTCTAAATGTCGGAGCATAAAGGTGCTATTTCACGCAGCGAATAAAAGCTGGTGTAAGATTTACCCCCACTCCATCAATTTTCGCCAAAATAGCGAATCCAATGGATAAACGTTTAAAGTTCGATACAGTCCAACTTTTAGCGAAGCAATTACGAAAATAAATTTAAAAGTGTGTGATAGAAATATGTGATAGACGTGATAAAAGTGATTAAAATAAATAAAAACATATAAATTATAAAAAATAAAAGAAATTATGACTGATAAATTGATAGCATCTGAAAATATAAACAAAGTTAGTATATATTATATATTATATATAATAAGCACTTATATAAATTAAGCTGCTTTTTATCTCTTATTTATTTATGTTAGATTGATTGATTTATTAATATAAGTTGAATAATATATGATGTTAATTAATTATGATATTAATCTTTTGAATCTTTATTTACTTTATATTAATAATGATTTATAAAATGAATAAATAATATAAGACATCGACATACAGAACTGGACTGTTGATCGCAGTGATGGGGGTAGAGACACGCGTGGAGTGAGAGGAAGATAATAGTATGAACGTTCTTTCTCTGTCTACTAAAGCCTGATTGATTACTGTTGTTCAAAAGATTAAATATCAAAATGACAATAATAAATGCAGATTAGTTGTGTTTTTGCTAATTTAAATAATCAATTTTTTAATTTAAGGATTCTGCATTTTTAATTTTTAACTGACTAGTTGTTTATAACACTGAAGATAACCTAATAGGAGTCGAGACGTTTGTATGTATATACTGTAAACAATTATATAAATTAACAAAAAACTCAGCTATATTTATAGCCCTTTATTATTGTCATTTTTATTTGTTATATTATGTTAATTTATATTTCTTATGTTGTAGGAAATTCTATTGCGCTCATACACCTGTGGTACGTGCGAAACTATTTGTTCTGAAGAAGAAATATATTGTCACCCTTATTTAGAAGAATATAACGAGTGGCGCCCGTTTGCCCACGTTGCAGTTGACCACCAGCCACTCACAGCGCTTGAACAGTGGAAAGTCTCTGGGCTGCTGACTGCTGAGTGACTGTGATCAATCGTGGGCAAACGGGACGCTCCCGAATATAACACATTATTTGGATGAAAATTTGTATTTTTATCCTCAAAGCGGTAACATTTTTTCATTACATATTTTATAAATAACATTACAATAAGTAATATCCCAATAAAAAATTTTTCATATAAGAATACATATAAATAAATAAAATTATTAAGAATAGTAAATATACTTGGCTCCAAGAATAAATCAAATGAACAGAAGAATGCCAATGTAAGCCTCTGCGGTTGTTGATGCGTTAGGGATCAGATTAATTAAGTCCAGATGTAATAAGACAATAGATGTATATTTGCAAACGTTTCGACTACGGATTCGAGTCCTCTTCAGTGCAAAAATATATAAAAATAATGTAATGTGTCGATATTTGTCTCTATTCCTAACAGATCTGTGTTGCAGAACAAAGAGAATCAAGATATTAAAAATCAATGAGGTCACATATAGATAATATTCATAAGAGTCATAATGTAAAAATTTTTTCTTATTATGTATAAAAAATATAGTTTAAAAAATAAAATTAAATAGTAAGAATAAGTTAATAAGTTTGGAAAGGAAAGAGAACTAAAACACTTACCATGTCAAACAGAAACAAATAAATGTGTGATTAAGGGGGTACTCTACTCTAAAAATTTCAAAAAATCGAAAAAAATTTTTTTTTTCTCAAAGTATATGTTATGAAAAATATGTCTGTAAAGGGATTTGCTTAAATTCATAAAATTGACGAAGTTGTAGCGGGTTAAAGGGAGCGGCTTATAGCGCGCAGTGCCGAGTGCAGCGGGAGACGAACAATAGCTTTGTCTCGACAGGTCTCGTAGGATTTTAATTTGAAAGAGAGGCCTGACGGTTTCTTCCTGACCTTTCTGAGAAAACATCTGCTCTCTCGGATCAATATTCAGAGAGTTTAGTATAGCTTTGATCGTTGAGTAGAGCGGACACAAGGACGCAATAAAAATATTTAGTGTGAGGTTAGAATTATTTGTTACTATTCTCTCTTTGCAATAGTTGTCGTTAAAAATTACAGAATAGGCCTAAATGCGAAAATGGATAAAAAAGGGAGCAGAATAAAACGTGTTCATGCGGAGCGTCACACAAAACGACAGTTTAAAGGAAATAGATACACCGTTGAGCAGGATACGAGTTTTACTTCTATGTCGGCTGAGAAACTCCAAAATAGAAGAGATATGGACGTTGCTATTTCGAAAGAATTTGGCTACTGCATTTTGAATTTCTTCTCAGTTTTCTCTGCAATTGCTTCCAGTGTAATTTGCAAAATTTGCAAAAAARATATAAAGTTTTATCAGACCGCTRRTCGTGGYTTAGGATTCAAAATTKTAATGCAGTGCAAGTGCGGTGAACAATTAATTAATTCGTGTCCACTTATTGACAAGGCGTTCGAAATCAATCGTCGAATTGTATTTATTATGCGACTCTTGGGAATTGGCAGAGAAGGAATAAATTTATTTTGTGGTTTGATGGACTTTAGTCAGGGGCTGGCTCTCAAAACGTACTATGCCTGTCTTGAAAATATACATCTTGCGGCTTCGTCAGTTTACGATTCCATAATAAAAAGTGCAGTTGAAGAGGAAAAAACAAAAAATGCCGAAGCCGGAAATCCTGAAAACAATTTAACCGTTTCAGGAGATGGAACGTGGATGAAAAGAGGATTTTCTTCTTTGTTCGGTGTCACTACGCTTATAGGAAAATATAGCAAGAAAGTGCTTGATACTGTTGTAAAATCTAGTTTTTGCCAAGCTTGTAATATGTGGAAGAACAAAAAGAATGATGCAATTCATGAATTTGATGAATGGTACAAAAGTCATGAAGAAAACTGCACCATAAATCACATCGGTAGTGCAGGTAAAATGGAGATCGACGCTGTTACGGAAATGTTTTTAAGATTTACGGAGAAGCACGGTGTTAAATATGCCACGTATATTGGAGATGGGGATAGTAAAACCTTCAAAGGTATTTTAGATGTCATGATCAAGCATCTCTTAATGATACAGTTTTAAAAGTAATTAAACCTATTTACGAAACTTTATCATCTGATGATTTGTTAGAAAGATGTTTAGGAGCAGCAACACAAAACAGTAATGAATCACTAAATTCATTGATTTGGACTTTTGCTCCAAAACACATCCACTCAGGACCAAAAACCGTCGAAATCGCCACTTTTTTAGCARTCATCATTWTTAACGAAGGATTTCTTTCTATTTTGAAAACTCTGTCTGTAATRGGAGTGACTRTTGGGCAACAGGCACAGATATACGCAAATTCCCGAGATGAAAGCCGAATTGACCGTTCGGAGAAACGATCGACAGATGCTGCAAAGAAAGCCAGAATTGCTACTAGGGAGGAGAAATCAGCTGAGCAGGACTTCTTTGAGCATGAGGAAGGTCCCCTRTATGGTCCTGGATTGGCAGATTAATCTTCGTAAGTAAAGATCCTTCATAAACGGTGCGCAAAACTTTAAACGCGTTTTTCTCAAAACCATGTTTTTTGAACTGGTGCCCAAGATATCTCAAGATCTATTTGACCGATTAAGTCCGGCTTTTGCGTACATCCTCAGCAGATGTGCTGCTATAGCCGGAACTAGAATTAAGTAAAAAAAAAATTTTTTACGATTTTGACAACCTTCGAAAGATAAGAAAATTCATACTAAATTTTCAAAGTGCCGCCATTTTTTTAATTTTCTATTTTTTTATTCCATTCTAGTTCCTGCTATAGCCAAACTTATACTAATTAAGAATCTTTTTGAAYTTTTTRTTTCAGATAACCAGAATRGACRCAATCATGGRCACCGTTTTTTTTTACCATGTATTCGATAGGGTTTAATTAATATTTATATTCATTAATTTGGCTTTAAAAAATATTTTTTATATTCTCTAAACATAATAAAATATATACATAAAAAGCTGATATTAACAATTTTCACTAGTTTCTTGTAAAAAAATCCCGAAAAAAGCGTGTTTTAGAGTACCCCCTTAAGTCAAAGTTTCATATTCGACTGAACAGTATAATATTTAGATCGATATAAGCAATGTCAACGCTATCTGTTAGACTTATACGAAATTAAAATACTAATGAGCGATGATATTAATGTCCGAGATGATCAATCAAATAAATCATTGTAAATTGGATGTAGCAAACTTTTTTCAAATTTAGACCTTGTCTTTGTTTTTTTATATGGATCATCTCGGATATAAGGCGCTTGTCATAATTTATCTCTTCGTCCAACACCTCAACATTGTTCCAGTCAAATTCATAATTAAATTCTAGGCGATGGTCAATGATAACGGAAGCCTGAGGAGAGTTTCTTCTAATGTGATTTCTATGTTCACTAATTCTTGTGTTTAAAATTCTTTTAGTTTGTCCTACATACGATGCGTCACAATTTTGACAATTTATTTTATAGACTACATTTGGACGAGATGCAACAAGTAGAAGATCTTTGTGTACTTTAATAAATTTATTAAGTTTGTTGTGACAAGTAAAGGTAAGTTTGCAGAAAGAAATATTTTTAAAATATTGTATGAATTTTTTTGCAATGGATGAAATATATGGAATGGTGAAATAGATTTCTCTTGGAGAGGTGCGACCATTATTAATTTGACTATGTTTTTGTGGTTTTGGATAGTTGAATCTAAGGAATAATCGTTTTCTGATAGTTATATTGTAGGTAATAACAAGCGTCGCTTTAGTAATATAGAGCGAAGATAGTTTTGATCGATTGGTTGATGCCCTAAATCAACCAGTTAACATGCTGCCGTTTATGCCTCCTACGCCACCAATGATTGACGAAACAGCTTTGTTTGGTAACCTTGTTGCTGCTCAATTACGAGAAATCGAGTCTCAATTTGTGGACGATGTAATGTTGCAAGTGCTGCAAATGTTAAATGATGCTTAAAAAAAATCATAATTAAAATCGTCTTCTCCGCTATCAACAAAACAACTTTATTTGGTGCTGCAAATACTATATAAATAATGCTAAGCAAAAAGTTAAAGTCTGTAATAAGAACGGATTTTTATAATAAAAGATTATTTATAATAAAAAACTTATATTTCTTATTATTTTCGTCAAGTGTCTTATATATAATGTTATACAAGTTATACTTGATATGTTTCTAAATTTTTGTTTAATTAATTGTGCTTTAACTACTCTAGTTTTTTCCAATTAATGGATTCCAAATTTATAGTCTACTAATTTCTATTTGGAAATCATATTGAAGCTCAACAAAGTCTCTTCTATTTTTTTGTTTTTCTTCCATAGCATCCTGCTATTTTCGTCCAACTTGTTTTTTGTCCCAACCTTGTTTCTTAACAATAAATAAACATAAAAAGCTTTTTTTATTTTATTTAGTCCTGTTATGTTGCCACGGTACTGCTTCCTCATTATTAAAATAATGACAAAATTTATTTCGAACTTCTATACTTTCTTTTGAACTCGTATTTGATCCGCAGTTTGAGATTTGTTTAAAAACACATCCATCTTCCATAGTTTGCCAAGCCATTATAAAGCCATTTGGATCATCGATGTCAACCATAGAAAGAGGAACATATACATTTCCATCATTGTTCTGTCGGCGAAGCCAATTGTGGAAACAAACAGTTGCCTGAATTATTAATTTTGCATTCTCAGGACTAGCAATAATTGGTTTTCTATATATATTCTATATATATTTCTATATATATTCTCCATTGACTGGCGATTATATCAAACGTGTTTTCTATTATTCGTCTTGCACGACTCAAACGATAATTGTACGTATCTTGTTCTGGTGTAAGTCTACCTCTTTCCGGATGTGGACGAAGCAAGTATGATTTTAAAGGAAAAGCTTCGTCTCCCACAAGATAATATGATAAAATAAATCCTCCTTCTCTAATTGCTGCTGGCTGTGGAATATTCATTCTACCTACATCGAACGCTTTCCCTGTAGCACTCTCTTTAAAAATACCGTCATCATTTCTTCGTCCATAAGCATTTCCTGTGCGACGTAAACGTTGAATCGCTCGTGTGCTAAGTAATTGCGCGGCGAATCTGTTCTGTCCCGGGTATAACGGCCAAACGGTGGCCGGCTCGAATTTGACTATATTTCGCGGATTGTCGGTATTATATCGCGTAGACGACTTCGAATTGCAAGAGCTCGTATGCAAAATCGATTCGTGGTCATAAGGAGCCCTAGCTCAGAGATTACGCAAAATCTAACATTAAATTTGATAAACGTTGTCGTGCCACGAACTCATATGTAAACGTCTGTATTTTGCGCGTTGGAAATAAATTACTGTTATTATTAATTCTGTGCATTCATATTATTGTCTCTATCGCTCCTCACTATCCTTCCGTTTACCCGGACCGCCCCTGTACCAATTCCGTGGCTGAGCAAATGGTTTTCAGAGCGCTGTAACTAGCTATTTCGAGGTACTGTAGATTTTTCATTAATTGCGATTGAGTAATTACGAGCACACTCGCTCGTGTCTACGCCCATTTTTCGGTTCGCGAATTGTAAAAAGTGAGGTATAAGAATTATTTTTCGAAGCGCAGTCGTGGCGAAGTCGCACCACGCTCATGAATGCGGTCGCAAAATATATTAAAGTATATAAGTATACAAGTATATTAAAAGTATATACAGTATGTACATAATTGATACATACAAATTTCGTACGTTTCGATTTACATTTAATTCATCTTCAGCAATGTTTGACAATATTCTTGAGCGCATTATTTTTTTCAAATTTCTTATATGAATCTATATTTTCTTTCAAATCGTGTTTGAGTTTAAAATCAATTTATTTAAAAATTAAAATACAAATATAAATAAAGTTAAAATAGAAAATATTCATGATGCATTCTTATATAATTAGAATTAAGTTTGTAAATTCTTAGATAATTTTGTATCTTCAGACTTGGTAAATTTTAAGATGTAAATATTGTATTATATAGTTCTCAATCATTAATAGTTTATAATAATTTATGAGTCCTCTTCAAGTAGTTGCAATCAAATGTTTATGATAGTAGAAATATTGTTGAGCAATTATAATGTAACAAAAGTGTGATTGAGACAAGCATTTGTTATGCTTGCGTCAACGAAATACACTCTTGCAAATAAATGCGAGGCTAGCGAGAGATTACTGTAGTTGATATCGTTAGTCATTTTTTGAAGTCAAAACTGTACTGTGTCGTTGCGTTTGATACTGATGATTCTCATACAAACAATGACAAGCATTTATGTGTGGAATTTGTCTAAAAAATTAGCGAATCTTCGTCAAATACGACATATATCGCATTATACTTGTTTCAGAATGTCCATAAACCGATTCTGCTGCAACCATTGAAAGCGACATCCGCCATCATTTTCACTGGATACATTCCTGAAACCGCGTCGAGGTATTTATTTTAAGCTTGCACTAGACTATGCAAACAATTTATAATTCGTGATTTGCGATCTGTGTCTCGCATGAAATTTGTAAATAGAAGAAATTCGTTAAATTATGATTAATTTGCCAGTAAAAAGCCAATTTTTCGAAAAAATGAGAAAACGCGAATTATCACGCAAATTAATTCATTCATGCATAATGCTATTCTATGCATCTTAAAATTCAAATTGATTACATCGATTAATTTTTTATGTCTTCTTAATATACATATAATATACAGAGTTTACCAAAAGTGTGGAAACCTCTAAATAACTTTTGTAAAAATGAAAATATCAAAAAACGGTAAAATGCGTATTTTGATTTATCAAAAAAGCTCTTTGACATAGATACTGATCATCCCTCACCCTCAGATACGAAGGGGTAAAAGGTTGAAAGTTTTAAATTGGACTAAGGGTCGAGTGGGGGCTCGTTTGAAATGTCTTTTGATAAGAAACATACTCCTAAAATTTCAAGTCGTTACAACACCCCCATTTAAAATGGCGGCCACTCAAATATCGAAATTTCATGCACTTAGTGTTATCCAGGATCAACTGCGTGGAAGTGACATGAAATCTGATCCCTGTGTGTGTGCGTACGCGTGCGTGCGTGCGTACGTACGTGCGTACGTGCGTGCGTGTGCGCGCGCGCGCGCGCGTGATTGTGTGTGTGATTTTGTGTGTGTGATTGCGTGCGTGTGTGTGATTTTTCTGTCAGTCGGACATCTTGGGTAATGCTAATGGCGGTACTGTAGCTTTCAATTTATCTTATATATAACTTGAAAAATACATAATGAAAAAATATTTTATTATAGTGTTTTGAAAAGCTTTTGAGGTATGCTACTAGAATGCAATGAAAAATGGGTCATTTCATTTAAAAAATTAAAAATGACTTTGTTCTGACCTTAATAATGCTACCCGAAGTTAAACCAATGATATCATCTTATGTCCCCCTCAAACTCACAAAATTTGTCTGAACATATTTTTGATTTGATGCATACTTTCAGAGATGCATATAACACAGCATGTAACACTTTAAATGCCCCATCCTGTATATACAGGATGTCCCAGAAATGGAGTTTGAGCCCTAGAGCTCTAATGCAAGCGTGCGGCGAGATCTCCTAATGATCGAGATTGCTAGGCACAAAATGATATAAGATTTTTTTGTTCTCTTTGACTCCTTCCACTCCACCAATACGGCTCAGATTCCATTTCTAGTACACCCTGTATTGTATATTATTATTATATTGCCATATTCTTATTCGCATGTCTTGACAAAATCGCGCAATCTATTATTTGATTCACATTCACATGTGCTTTTCTAAAAATTTTTGTAAATTTTTATATTATACAGGATGTCTCATTTTAAATAATGCATTAAAATTTCTCGAAAACTATGGTAGATACGGAAAAATGTTTCAAACAGAAGTTATAAGGTTCGAAGGGAGACATAAGAAGGTATTGATTTGGATGGCGCTATTAAGGTCAGGTCAAGGTCATATCAATTTCTTTTAATGGAACACCATATTTTTCCAGAATCTAATAACTGATAGCAAGAACTTTTCAAAACACTAATAAAGTTTATTTTCATGAAATACTTTCCGAGTTATGAGACTCAAAAGTTACAGTCTTCAGCATTAGCATCGGAACCCTAAATTTATTAATGTGCTATTTCCGGATTGTTAATTCCGGCCTCTTTGGCAAAATTATTCATGCTAATTACTTCCTGTCAACGAATTCCATGAGAACGAGTGTGTGTGATCTTGTTCCTTCTGTTTTTCTCGCACGTAATCTAGAACGTGCGTGATATCCGAGCATTACAAAGATAGTGCCTTGCCTTTGTCTCATCTCTAAAAAACGCGAGATAAACATTCTAATCACGATCGCGAGATAAACATTCTAATCACGATCGGAGCTAGATCTCTGGTTTCGTACCATTGTCGAATCTTAGTGACAAAATTTTGTTGAATTTTGCATATGAATCTAATTTTCATCAATTACATTTTTGGCGGGTTTGCTCTTTAAGAACTTATGGAATTGATGGATAGCAGTATTGCGGATTGAGATCTAATTGTTAATTTTGTGAAATATAGTATTGCTTTCAATGTCCTTGATAAATTCGTGTATGGCGATTTTTTTATTTAAATGAATCGGAAAACAAAACTTATTGCCAAATTGGAGCAGAGTGAATATATCCTGGGGGATCACAATGGTAGATAAGTTAATAAACCATTTATTATTGGTATGCTCTAGAAGATTTTTTTGTATTGTTCATAAATTTTGTAGGATCGATAGTGATATTAATATCATCTAAATTCGTTTGTATATTAGGGGAAGGATCACTCTTAATATTCCGAGAATATTTGTTATTGGTGAAATGATATGAATAATGAATCGGATTGATATTGTCAATTATTTCATTGTTGGTTTTTGTTAATATTTCTTTGAATTTTTTATGGTGGGTTGAAATTAATCTGTACTTGAGGTTGTTGAAAATTGTTGAATTCCATTAACAGTAAAAAATTTATAGTTTTACCTTATATTAATAAAATTTCTCCGAATTAATATCGTCCACAATCGATATCCACAAACAAAATTTATCACGGGATACAAAAACTACTAAACAGTCTTGGAAGGTTCATCAAGGTTCATAAGAATACATATCTACTTATTTTCCAACAATAACGTGGTATACAAAATTTCGTGTAAAAATTGCAACGCCTCTTATGTTGGCCAAACAAAGAGACAGTTGAAAACAAGAATAAAAGAACATAGCAGTAATATAGCATAAAATTAGTTTCATCTAAACATTCAGTTATTACAGAACATATTCTAAAATACTCACACACTTTTGATTGAAAATATAAAAATTTTGGACTCTGAACCCAATTTTTACAAGAGATCAATGTCAGAAATAATACACATAAAAGAACAAAAAAATTAATGCTTAGAACGATACGGATTTGCTTGTATGAATATCCTTGATCAACTTTCCAATTTTGAAAACAATAACTTCCTAATTATAAAATATATATAAGCTACACAATGTAATGTAAAATTATTATACACTGTTTTCAACTAACTTCTATCTATATATATTATGTTATAACAACATACACTAACCAAAAAATTTGTACTATATTATCTATAACTATATTTACTAATATGTAAGACTACTTGTCATTTGCGAACATAACGTCGACACGTGCGCAAGTCTTAAGCTTTTGTTTTACACAAATTTTATTACAAACGGAAACCAACGAAACCGCATACACGCATATAAATCTGCGCTATCTTAATCAACTGAGTAAGTTTTATATTTATCTTTCTCCGACACGAACGGAAAATTAGTGAACATCTTTGTTGCATTTTATAATGGTTTAACCAACATATCCACGCTTATCTGATTGACTGATTATAGATTTTATTATCATAACTACACCATAATATATTTTAATTTTGGACTACCGATTGATTATTATGGACAAAAGCCGTTCTTACCGTCAAATGAGGAATAGTTTTTCTACTATCGAATTTTACATTATCTCTATTTTTAATTTTAACACACCAAAACATTCAGATAATTATGGTTAATTCTGACAATTATTTCACATATTTTAACAACTGAATTAATTTTATTTTACATATTAGAAACAGATTCATTGTAACAAAAACTGCAACATAATGCCCATATTGTACTTTTATATTATGACGTTATATCTCTTTGTGTTCTCTTCTTTTCTCTTTATCATTTTTTATTTATTTATTTATTTATTTGTACTGAAGAACACTATGATAGTCGAAATGTATATGTTGATTTTTTAAATTTATTATTTTTTTTATATTGGAACCATCTATTTATGTTAATAAACTTATTCGACCTCTAATAACAACATAATGCTCGTTCATTGGCCTTATCTTTCTTTATTGCTTAGCATAAGCCCCGGTCTACAATAGATGTAATAAGCCTTAAGCCGTAAGAAACTGACCAATCATAGTCGATTATTCTTTTCAAATTCTAGTGTGTCAATTTCTATTGGTCAATTTCTTTAGACTTAAGTCTTACTACACCTATTGTAGACCGAGGCTAATACGAGCGGAAATCGAATTTTTTATTTTTTTATTTATTATTTATTTTTAAATTTTTTGTTAAACTATGCTTTTAAACTATTTAAAAAAAAATTTCTAAAATAATTGTTTGAATGAATTTTATAAGTCATCAAGTTTCTTCATAATCTATCACTACAACTAGAAGTGGTGTGAACTCATTTTAATGTAATCAAATTGCAGGTTTTCAATTAATTTAATATGTAAGGCAGCTGGAAACATTGCTCTGCATTTCAATCCACGATTGGATAGAGGATATATTGTTAGAAATACAAAAATGCATGGATCTTGGGAAGATGAAGAAACTTGTTCACCTGCGGGTCTAAGTGGATGTATTTTCCGCCGAAATACTTATATACACCTTATGATCTTCTGTACGAATGATGCATTTCAGGTAAGAAGTGTATAGAATATTTTAAAATACACGGAGTAAATATATTGGGTTGAAAAAAAAGTTTCTTCGTATTCTCCCAGTAGATGAGATCCTTTAACTCTGGCAATATTAATTGGATCGGGCAATATTTGCGTGTGTTTGAAAGATGACATATCACAGAGTAATTAAAAAAAGTTGTGATACTTGTTCAGTCAAAAGTTATTGCGTCTTGAAAATGAGTGAAAATAAAGAAGAAATTCGATACATTTTGAAATTTTATTACAAAAAAAAAGAAAAATGCGATTCAGGCTAAATAAATTTGTGATGTTTATGGACATGATGCAGTATTAGTACATGTGACAAAGTTGGTTTAAGCGTTTTGAATCTGAAAATTTTGATATCAAAGATGCGCTTCGCTCTGGTCGATCAATCTGAAAAAGACAATGAAATCATGGAAAAAGCAAGAGCAAGACCGGCACATTAGCAGTCATGATATCGGTAAGGAACTAAACCACAAAACAGTTTTAAGTTTGGAGATTAGAGAAGGCTGGATAAAAAAAAAAAAAAACTCAACTTTTGGGTGCCACATGGATTTAACAGTGAAAAATTTAGTGGATCGAATTTCCATCTGCGAATCATTGCTAAAACGGAACGAAATCGAACCAGTTTTGAAACGGCTCATTATGGGCGATGAAAAATAGATCACGTACGACAATAATGTACGAAAAAGATCGTGGACGAAACAAACGGTGACAAAGCTAGGATTGATGCTAAGAAAAATGATGCTGTGTGTGTGAGATGGGATTGGAAAAGAATCGTTTACTATGAGTTATTGCCGCCTGATCAAACGACTGATTCTAACCTCTATTGTTAACAACTGGAAAGATTACGTCAAGCAATCGAGAGAAAGTAACCAGAATTGATCAGTGGAAAAGGCGTCATCTTCTATTATGACAATGCCAGATCTCACACATTTTTGACGATCCGTTAAAAATTGAGAGATCTTAGTTGGGAAGTTTTGATGCATCCACCTTATAATTCTGATCTTGCACTATCAGACTATTATTTGTTTCGATCTCTAAAGAACTTTTTTAATGGTGTAAAGTTGACTTCAAAAGAGACCTGTGATCACTTGTCGCAGTTTTTTGTCCAGAAATCACAGTAGTTCTACAGTGACGGGATTATGGTTTTACCTCAAAAATAATAGAAGGGGTCGAACAAAATGGCACATATTTAATTTAATTAACTTTATTTTTTTTTTAAATATGAAAATAACTTGTTTTACTTTTGTATTAAAATACGAAGAAACGTTTTCTCAAGCCCAATAATATAAATATATGAATACTCATATACAAGGTATTCATATGTTCATAGGATATAGGGTGCTTACGACAAATAATCGGATCACCGATCGAACCGAGCAGTGATACTCATTCAATAACTTTCTAAATTCCCCTAGAATCTAGGAAAAATCTGGAATCCTGATGTCAATCACCTCATAATCATCTCATAATCACCTCAAATGACTTTCAACTATTCCGATATTGATATTAATTTTGATTTTCAAGGAGATCAAGGTCATTGATCTCTCGATCATTGATTTTTCCCGGTGCTCATTGTTCATTAAAAAATTGTTAAGGCTCCTGAGTAGTCACCGCGGCCATATTGAATCGTGACGTCATAAGCGAGAAATGGCACGTAAAAGTTTCTTGCGTGCCATTTCTATATAAATAGAATTTGGATAAAAGGAACTAACGAGATCGCTTTAGAACATTTGTAAAAATGGGTGAAAACTATCCTTTTTCTCTCTGACAGTCAGTAAATGATCGTAAAAGGCACGTAAAGCGAAAATAGGTTGCGCATGCGCATTAAGTAAATGCTTTTCACGTGTTTTTTCATCTTTTACAACCATTTACTGACTATCAGAGAGAAAAAGGATAGTTTTCACCCATTTTTACAAGTGTCCTAAAGCGATCTCGTTAGTTTGTTTTATCCAAATTCTATTTATTTAGAAATGGCACGCAAGAAACTTTTACGTGTCATTTCTCGATTATGACGTCACGATTCAGCATGACCGCGGTGAGGAGTCAGGAGCCTTAATAAAACAATTTTTATAAGTGAGACCTCGTTTCTCTGCCTAAGCAGGGCTGCGTTCAGAAACATCACCCGACCACGCTAGAGTGTTATTATGATTATGTATTATTCTATCTTTATTGTTTATTAGACTCATTAAACAAAGATAGAATGACACCTTAGCGTGGTTGGGTGATGTTTCTGAACGCAGCCCAGAAGATGATGTGGGGTGAACCTCGTTTCGCGTGGAAAGTCGAAAATCTCTGTAAAACAGTACAATTACAAACAATTACCTCGTTTTGCGTGGAAAATCGAAAATTCATGTGATACTGTACAATTACAAACCTCGTTTTGCCCCGTAAGTAGGGGATGATGTGGAATGGATCTCGCTTCGTGTGGAAAGTTGAAAACCCATGATACGGCAGACTCGTTGCGTATTATGGATGAATTTAACATTTATTTCTGTTCCTAATATTGCCTCCATTGTGCACAAGGCCTTGCAATCAATGATAGTTCATTATCACTTGACAATATTGGGCCAATATTTAGAATACGATTGCAAACTTATTTAGAATCGTAGAAACGATTGTCGCGACAGTAAATCAGAAGCGTCAATTATTAGTTCCTGTGACTCTAAATGAGTTTGTAATTATAGACAAGATATAAATATTTATTCACGTTCCTAATATTTTTTTCATTGTGTGTAGAACTTTACAATACATGTATAATTTTTAGCTAATATTAATTTGGGAGTATCCCGATTGACCATGTCTCGATTGGACACCACCAATCACAGCGGCTTAGAGACTTTTCATTGTTCACTTTAATTCACTTTGAAATAAAAAATAATTACTACAGTAAATTGAAAAATAACGTATTAAAAAAGTTTCTTAAATGATTTTTCCTTTGATATTGTACCCTTATACAATAATGAGATCTTATACGATAATGAGATCTTATATAATAATGATAAGATCTTATTTAATATTATTTTAAGAAAAATTATTGGTTGATCTAACTTCGGCTAAACATCGTTCAACAAATGGTTGGTATTATGTCGTTAATCGATTAATAATGTATACACTTAAATAGTTAAAAATACTGCTGGTTATTTTAAAATAGTTTAAAATATACAAGGAAACACAACAATCCCTTTAATTCTTATAAAATAAATAAATAAATAGTTTGTTTAACGATTCATCGGATCGTAGCATTTTAATAATCGATTCAACATTGTTTTCCTAATTGCCGATGTTTCCGATTTAAAACCAACCGTTGGTCAATTAATATGTGCTGCTCGGGATATCCGAGTAGCACAAAAACATTGATTTTATATCGGATCTATGTCGATTACCCAATGGTCTTATATCGGCCCGACGTTTTGAAATGACAATGAACCGATATTGGCGGCGTCACGCCGGTTTACCGATGGCCAATGGTTGGTGAAATGTTGGATTTTACATTTAACCAACATTATACCAACAACTGAAAAATGATCTAATCTCATAAAAACATTGATCCAATATCGGGCATATGTTGACTGTCTAAATTCTGGCCCAATGCCAAGTAATAATAAACTAACATTGGTTGCGAGGCCTTGCGCACAATGGAGGAAATATTAGGAACAGAAATAAATATTATATTCGTCCATAATACAATTGCTTATTCAGAATCGTGGAAGCGATTGTCGCGACAGTAAATCAGAAGCGTCAATTATTAGTTCCTGTGATTCTAAATAAGTTTGTAATTATAGACAAGATGTAAATATTTATTCACGTTCGTAATATTTTTTCCATTGTGTGTAGAACTTTACAATACATGTATAATTTTTAGCTAATATTAATTTGGGAGTATCCCGATTGACCATGTCTCGATTGGACACCATCAATCACAGAAGCCTAGAGCGGCCTAGAGGCTTTCCATTGTTTATTTTAATTCACTTTGAAATAAAAAATAATTATTACAGTAAATTGAAAAATAACGTATTAATGAGGTTTCTTAAATGATTTTTCCTTTGATATTGTATCCTTATTACGATAATAAGATCTTATTTAATATTATTTTGAAAAAATTATTGGTTGGTCCAACTTCGGTTAAACATCATTCAACAAATGGTTGGTATTATGTCGTTAATCGATTAATAATGTACACTTAAATAGTTAAAAATACTGCTGGTTATTTTAAATTAGTTTAAAATATACTAGGATGCACAGCAATCCCTTTAATTCTTATAGAATAAATAAATAAATAGCCTGTTTAACGATTCATCGGATCGTAGCATTTTAATAATGTCGATCCAACATTGTTTTCCCAACTGCCGATGCTTCCGATTTAAAACCAACCGTTGGTCAACTAATATGTGCTGCTCGGGTATTCAGTCTCCATCGAGCGTTTTCGGCAGCTTGCTCGCTGCTCTCCAGACAATCTGGTTAACCGACGAAAAAAACGGAAATTGAGAGTTCTTAGTCTCTGCCAAGTGTTCTCGACCGTCAACCAGCCGTCCGCCATATTCTCAGGCCCTTTGACACAAAGCAAGAGATAGAGTTTTCTGCTTCTGCCGAGTGTTCTCGGCAGTCGATCACTTGATCCGATCCTCACGGCTAAAAACAAGGGGTAGAGTGTTCTCCGCCTCCGCTGAGCGGCAGCCGTACCGTTCCGGTTTGAACCGCGTCCTTGGCGCCCCAGTACGCGAGATCTAGACTTACGCGCTCTACGATCTCGTGATAGATCTTACGCGCTATTAACGCGCGTCCGTTTAACGACCGCCTACCGCGTCTAAATTTCAGTCGCGCTTTCAGTGACGCACCGAAAACACATCAGCTCATTGATTTGCAATCAACTCCGATCCATGATCCACGCCCAATAGCCCTACGACACAACGTGTATTTCACGATGCCTCAGCCAACCGCACGTCAAAACCAGCGCCGTCGGCATTTTCAAATTCGCTATAATACGATCTTCGTAAATTCACTATAATACGATCTCTGTAAATTCGCTATAATACGATCTTTGTAAATCCGTTAGTGTACGATCTCTGTAAATTCAGTGTCTGTAATACACTTGCTGTGATCTCATCAGTCATTGTAAACCGGTAATCATCCCTTCGTCAATGTAATCGTCGCGTTCGCCGTCTCTTGTCCGCTATTTTAGTCTATTTTAGATCCACGTCTTTTATCTTGCGCTTTTATCTTTGAATAAACTTAATTGTATTCCGGCCTCGACTTCTTTCATTCCCTCGACTGCTTTAGATCCCTGGACACATCCCGTTACACCGATCGAGAGCCTAATGTCTTGAAAACTTCGATTAATCAAAATGACATTGTCTTCATGAATTGTATTCGTTTTGTCTTCGTATCTATTGAAGCAATCTTCTAATATCGTCGTATCATTGTGATTTGCATGAAATGAGAAAACAAGAAGTACCCAATCATCAGATGTACGTCCCACCATAAGTTTTACGAATGGCATTTTTTCTGTTTGCTCCACAATTGCTTTTGTCCTGAAAAATTCTTTGATTTTTGTGCGAGTCTAGTAGCGTCAAATATGTTGCAAGCTTTATTTTCCGAAATATCGAAGAATATTTTCGCTATAGGAGTATTGTGATTGATCAATACTGAATAATTGTTGTTGTTAAAGAATCCCGGAACTAAATTCTCGAGTAAATCGTCTTTTGCTAAATTAATATAATTAGCAATCCTTTATTTGCTAACTCCAAACAAAAAAGCTAGCTGTTTATTCAAGAGAGAAGTAACTTACATAAGAAGACATATTTCGATTTACTTAGTTTAATAAAACTGCAGATTTATTTGAATTGATCTTTATTAGCAAACCAAGCTTTAAATGTATCATCATAATAGAATCGAACTTGTTCATATCAAAGACCACTTGCTTATCTGTTTTTAATCCTTAAAAACATTCATACGTAAGATGTAATCTAATCTCTCACTAATCAATATTTGTTCTTCAGGTGTCACTTCTTGCTCTTGTTTGACGAGTAGGCAGTAGTTACGCCTATATGTTCATTACACACATGAGTATAATGTGGAGCAAAGAATTTGTAGTTCATAACTAGATTATAACAAATCTTCTTTGAAATCAGAACTAAGTTACTTATATTCTTGCAAGAAAATGTGCATTGATTGTGAGAATTGAGTTCTTTTAAATAGATTGATAAGTCAGATTCATTAGGATC
Organism: Cephalotes varians; assembly: GCA_037157785.1. Classification (NCBI taxonomy): domain Eukaryota; kingdom Metazoa; phylum Arthropoda; class Insecta; order Hymenoptera; family Formicidae; genus Cephalotes; species Cephalotes varians. The sequence goes on from JANQDE010000167.1 coordinate 164,969, forward strand.
GACATTGGTTGACACGTGATGTTTTATTTAATTCATAGCATGTCTTACAGATAGTTTTCGCTGGAATATTGTCAATTTCATTTAATTTCCGTTTCTTCGCGTTATAACTTCGTTGTAAATTGTCAATAACAACCAATAGATTCGAAATATTTTTAATAGAATAAAACTTCATGTTTGTTTCTTTTTTGCTCCTTGCAACCTAAACAAACGGTGAAAGGCACAATTCTGCTAAGAAAGATGCGTCAAAAGATGAAATATTTAACATCTTTTGATCAACTAATGATTACGCTAGGGACATACAAAAGCTTTCGAACAGCGCGGGCTACCGAAAGAGAACTAGCCACTATTGGCACTATTGGCACTCTTCAAGATAATCAATTCAATCACTATAATATCGATTACAAGTTGCTGAGAAAAGGCAAACAGCATCAAAGCAGAACTCATATTGATCCTTTGAATGCTGAATACTCTCAGCCGAAGCGCTCCGTGTGGACGCGCGGCTAGCGGTTGCGATCGCGGGAGACGTAACACTTTTTCGTTAGTGTGAACTCTATTGATTGATTATATTGCAATTGAGTTATAATTGTAATTCTTCAGTTACGTCAAATTAAATAATGTAAGAAAGTTATTTTTGAATATAAACTATTTTATAAAAAACGTTAAAATTTAAAACATATCTTAACTTAAAAATATATTAATAAATCTGAATATTTGAACTCAATAAACATGGAAAACTTCAAACGTATGTTTTAAACAACAAAATATTCATTTTTAAATCACATAAATGCTTTACATCTACATTAAATTCATTTCGCAAAAAATAAAACTTTTATATATATATATTGATAAAATTAAAATTGTTTAAATATTATTTAAATATTTAAAAAAATTAAAATAATATATTAAAAAAAAATTTTCTATCTAATTTTTACAGAAATAAAGCCTTTGAGAATCTTTATAAGTTTGACATTAATATGATATTGATGCTACATTTGAATACGCAAGTGCGCAAAAATGTTCCGTCTAACAACATTATAATAGATAGCTAATATAAATGGACATTTATTTTTTTTTACTATTGTTGCTAAGGAATGAATATGCATTCATCTCATATACTGATAATTGTACGGGAGATCGAAAAGATTGACAAACGCATATATACATCCATAGTCTTCACCGATAGCTTTCGCTGTACGCATATGCATCCATAAGACTCAAAGGGATAAAACAAACTTTTTCACGTTGTATGGAAACAAAATATCGTGAGCACCTTCAACTGTTTCGGATAGTTTTCATTTTTTGTGAAGAGTTAAACATTTGAGTGTTGCTTGAAATTTAGAAAACTTTTATATTATTGAATTTGACTTTTTTTATAAAAAAGTAATCAAAAGAATGCTTTCTCCATTCAAAAATTGTCATTGATTACTTTCCAAAATGTGATAGAAAATTCGTAATTATCGAATTGAGAAAAACCACAATATAACAGTATTCATAGAAGTGAATGATTATTCAAGTATTTGTGTTCACAGATTTCTATATATACACTAGACTGCTAGCTCACCAGATAGCCTGACTGAAAAATCTATGTACTAAAACCGTCGTGGAGAGTGAAGGTTGATGGTATTATGAAATGTAAGATAGCCGTCATATTAACAGTTGACTAAAGCCTAATATTAATAGATAGATAGATAATTTATTTCACTTCAAGCTTACAAGCCAAGAAGGGACTTGGTTTACAAAAGTTTGATCTTAACCTCACTCATTCTTCCATTCTATCTCACTCACACTTTTTACAATTGCTTAGCCTCTAACGCTTGTTATGTCGCTCCTTCCTATCCTGCCTTAGACTCCTCCCTCTTGCTCCACTGTTTCTACTCTAGCCTCTTCCTCCTTTCTTACTTTTTCTTTCCTCTTCCATATTCTTACTAACACTTCTCCCTTTTCCTCG